>JAPDSC010077206.1:0-34996 GCA_026290005.1 Latrodectus geometricus | reverse complement strand
AAAAAAATGAACAAAAAACTTAAGAAGGAAAAACTGAAAGCAACTTATTCAAATATATGAATAAAGTTATATCCACGTGTTATTAAATTTTGCTGCAATATTTTTTTGCCACTTCTACCACGGCTTTGCAGTAATACTTTTTTTTTTTTTTTTTTTTTTCCCCAAGTTTCGAAGTGCAGTCTATATCCCTTTTGAAGTTAAAATGAATGTATTATTGTTAACTTTTATTTATATAATTTAATGCAGAAAAAAAAATACTTTTTCGGAAACTAATTATTCAAAATATAGAACTCAATAATTTTCATACAAAAAAGTTTTTTCAGAAATAGTTTCGATGATATAGTTATATATGAAAAATTTGTGAAATTAAATTAGAAACTAAAATAAAATTTAAATTATCCTTTCTTCAATTGTCCTAACTACTTCATTGTAACTTTTATTTTAATCATTTTTAGCCATGTTTCATTACATGTTTTTAGAAATCATAATTATTTTCAAATTAAAGAACTAATTATGGAAGAAATAATATTTTTTTATATTAAGAAATATTTATCTTTATTTATATAGCACGAATATTATGATTTCAAGTCTCTTTCCTTTCATATAGAAGAAGTTGCTTCATTTGCATAAAAATATTTTTAATTTAATCACAATTTATATATACTAAAACATTTCATAAGTTTTTATAATTCTACTTTTTTAACTCTAACTTAATCATAAAATTCCCATTTCCATTTGTAAACACATACGATTATTCATTATCATTTTAATATAATCTGAACATTTTACAGGAATGTTTTTTAATTACTACGGATTTTTTATATAATTTAAATAATATATGAAAATATTTTTAAAAGTAATGTTTTCTGTGAAGTTACAAATGATCCCATTGTTTGAAGCAAGATAATGCACATATACTCTAACTTTAATTCATTTTATAAAATATAAATTTCGTTATCATCGTTAATTACCTGCATTATAACTTGAAACACAAATCACGTGAAACAAAATTGAAAGATTCGTTTAATGTAACAATAAATTTCCTTTTATTCAGATTACAATAAAACATGCAATATCCATCTCAAAACATATCAAACACAAAAGAATTTGCTTTTGTTTCGCTGTGATATAAAATTTTCCAATTCTCGATAATAAGTTGGGTTTTTAACTTGAAGTGTGATCGATATACAATGAAAAGTTTCTTCAGCTGTAGCAATTTGAAGTTCGCCAAACCTTCTCCAGAGGGCGATACTATATCCAAAAATAATAATCAACAACTTGACACGCAATCGAGCGCTTTTCAGTGAGCTACCAATCAGATTTTAGAGAGGCGGAGCTTACGGGAAACTGGCACTGTTGGGAATTTTAGTTTACATGTCAGCTACAATAGGGACTTGGTAGTCTGGCTGTCGCCCGAATCTTGAATTTTTGACCGTCCGTTTCGCAACAGAAGCCAACGAACTTGTGTTATTGTTATCAAAGAGAAAAGTTAAAGTCTGCAATTTTCATCACTGCAAATGTCTCAATATAAAATTCACATATCATTTAATTTTCGAATGAAATAAAATTTTCATTTTTAACCACCAGTGGTTAAAATCATCCAAGTCTCAATTACAGCATTTTCTGGAGTTCTTTCCTTCAATTTTTTCAACCTATCGTTTAAAAGAATATTACAACTTGCTACAGGGTTAGTTTCATATGTAGAAACAATAGGATTATTATAAAGGAGCACATTCAGCAACTCGAAAAGGCACATTCCACCAGTTTCCACCCTGGCTTCTGGACAACTGAAAGACTCGTGTCGCAGAGTGGCCCAGCATCACCACTTTCTGGCCCGCATCCTGCCATCCTCAAAGGACACAGCAGCCTTTATAACTTTTTCCACGCTACGGCCCAACGAAACCGTCAAAATTTCGCCCTCGAAGAGCGGAGATACGGCCGACATGTCGGAGGCTCAGCCGCAAAGTAAGCCCTTCAGGTTTTTCATTTGCATTTTTTCACTGTCACATTCCGAAACTAACATAAGGCACATACAATAACAAATAGGCATTTCTATAGCTTTGAATAGGTCTTATTTATTTTTCTCAGTCGAAAATATGTTACCTAATTTTAAATGATTATTTTTAGCTGAAGGAATTTAATGATCACATTAATTGCATAATATACTAGGACAGATATTCCTGGTTCTAGAATTAATTTTTTTTCTTCTAGCAATGTTTTTCCCATAATTCTAACACACATTTTTTTTATACATTCATTTTATTTGAACTTAAATTGTTCGTGGTCAATAAATTTTAGATCTATATAAATTCTATTTTCACTTAATATGTTTGGCCAATATGCTGTTTTATATTAAAATGGAAATAAATAACAAAGAAAAAATACAAAGGAATCTACGTGAATGAAAATAGTTTTGTAGTCATGAATAAATGAGTCCGTTTAAGAACCTATTTGTGTAATGTATTATCTAATTTTAAATGATTATTTTTAGAAGAAGGGATTTAATTATCACATTAATTACATAATATACTAGAAAAGGTGTTCCTTGTTCTAGAATTATTTTTTTTCTTATAGCAATATTTTCTTCATAACTCTGATACACAATTTGTTTTATCCATTCCTTTTATTATCTAAAGTGAATTTAAATTGTTAGTGGTCAATAAATTATAGATCTATATAAATTCTATTTTCACTTAATATGTTTGACTAACATGCTGTTTTTTGTATTTAAATGAAAATGATTTGAATAGAAAAAATCCAAAGGAATTTATGTTAATGAAAATAGTTTTGTAGTTAGTCATGAATAAAATATGTCCATTTAAAACTTGAAAAATGTAATGTATTTAAGAGTAAACACAGTTTAAATGACTTTCAAAGTCTATAAACTGTAACATTGGCACAGTTATTGTCTTTTCAAAGAATTTTAGGAAAACGTGAATTACAATACATCATTTGTGTTGTATGCACATTTTTTCATTTTCCCAAAATTTGTTTCTTTCAAAACATTTTATGGTAGCCTCCATTAATGAATATCTTAAACAAATAAAATGTTAATAAATAAATATGAAATATTTTTATTATACTAAATTGGAACAGATTTTTCACTTCGGTTTGTATTTCAAAATGAGAAAAGATTTTTAAATTGATCATATATGATTTTATGCTATATATTAAGCTAAAAATAGATAATTATATATGTATAGAATAATATATTTCATATATTGTAGGGATAAGTTATATATTTTAGGAAGGGGTCAAAGGTAATTTAGAAATTTATAGTATTTAAAATTTAACTCTATTTAAACTCTTTGCTGGCTATATTAATGCACCTAGCCGAAGCTAAATATTTCCTATCACCTACCAAATCTAATAATGAACTTAATCGAAAATACTTATTTACATTATTTTATTTAGTGTAAGTTTTATTGATGGATGTTGAAAACAATTGCATATAAAAATTTACGTGAAGAAAAAATAACACTTTTAAGAAGTATCTATGCATTGAAACATGATTAATTTTAACTTCAGAATTATGAAATACAATTTGATTGATTTTCTGTAATATAAGACAATTTTTTGTTTCAAATCGAGATTAACATTTCCTTAATATTTCAAAACATATTGATACAACAATGGCCATTATGATTTCGATTTATAATGAACTTTCCTAATTAAATTGATTAAAAATGAAAATGCTAGAATAACCTTAATAAATATATTTTTTTTTAATTCCTTAGTAGGATTTTATAAAAATTATTTTTAGCAATTTAATTTTCTCAATTTGTTTTAAAATTTTGAAATTTCTATTAACTTTTCAGTTTATTTTTTTATATGTTCTTATATGCTAGGTAAATTTTCTTTAAGAAAATATTTCAATTCATAAACTATTTTTATTACCTAAATAAAATTTATTATTAAGGACTGATTCACAATAATAAAATTTTGTTGTATAAAATTTGAATATGAATGTATATAATTTTTATACGATTCCGGATATTCTGGTTTTTATTCACTTTCATGAAGATTTTTCCATGTATATAAACAAAACCTTTTTCTCAGTTTTGCTTTTGTTTCAAAACATATTTTGAAATCCCTAATATGTTACTTTTTAATACTAACACAAAATTTTTTTGAATAGTACAGTTATCTATATATACAGTATATCCTTTCTTTAATTTTTAAGCTTTTATTGAAAATATTTTAGCATGTGCTTGCAAAGTTACATTTAAAGGTTCATAGATAATTTTGAAATATACCTATCAATATTTCTTGTGTTTTTTCTCCGTAATTTTAGTAACATGCTGATAGAGACCTACTCTAGTAGGTACAGGGAATTATATATGCTAAGAGCATCAACATATTATTTTTATGTTAATAGTAATCTTATTATAACTTACTGATACTGAACTTTTAAAGTATCACAGATTACTTGTAAATTGCAAAATTTGAGATAGTATATTACCAAAAATTTCAATGTTGTCTATCGTTCAAATTACTGATTTAAAGAAGTAAATTTTTTTCTAGTAGTAATCATTAGTAAGAATACCAATGTAATAACTTGAATTTGTGGAAAATTAACCGAATTATACGTTACAATATCGTAGTTAATGGATTTTTTCTAATTAGAATGCACACACAAGATAGATATCAAAATTCGTTCTTTTTATAATTAATATGTTACGTGCAAAAATAAGTTTATAGATCTCTTTAAAATATTTTAATCATCTCTTATTTTCAACATTAAGGCAAGTTATCTGTAACTTTCATGCATTCAACTTATAAACATTTTTGGAAAAATGACGATTATGCTTAAAATAATTAAACAACTACTCCTGTAATTATTAAGCAACACCAAAATGTATGAATTCGCTTTTAAAAGTGAAGATTTCTCGTATACTTTTTTTCATAAATGTTTTTAGGGATGCTAGAAATTTTATTTTCTTTTTTTAATTTTCATTCAAATGCGATTAGCTTTATTTGAGCATTTTCAAATGCTATAATTCAAACTTCAATTTTGTAATTATTTTTTTAAAAGTTCGTATTTAAAATCAAGTTTGCACAAACAAAGTTAAAATATTGCTTGTAATCTATTAAAATATAATTGTTATTCAAGAACAAAATATTTACTAAATTGAAAAGAAAATTACAGCAGAAAATATAAGGATAAAATTTGTTTTTTATGAACACCTTAGTTGAAAAGGTATCTCATATGAATGTCATATATCTAAAAAATTTCGCTCTTCATTAATATTCTTGCTTTCAACATAAATAAACATTCTTGTTTTCATATACTTTGTAATCAAACTGATTTCATTAAAAGTAACTGACTACTACGCTCTTTTAAATATTTATGTTATTTCATCTTTAAAATGTATATAAATTAAAAGCCGGTGAAATTATTAGAAAAATTACTTTGATATACATTTTTAAGAGATAATTTGATACAATTTATGTTTAGAGTTATCAATAAATAATTTCAATTGTTTTTTGGTATATTACACAAGAAACGATAACAAGTTAATCAATTATTTTGATCAAACTGCATTGTAAAATTTATATAATTTAATCAAAAACATTTAGTACATAAATATTTGAAATGAGAGAATAAAAAATAAATGTCTTTAAATAGAAATAATTTTTATTCATACTTTTGTTATTCTTTTGGAAATTACACATGATTCTTAATTCTTATTCCAATTTATTAATATTCTTAATTATTCGAGCATAATAATCTATTAATATGATTAACACAAAACTATAAATTATATTTTTTAGTTTTTTTAGGAGTTAATATGAAATATTATATTAATTTGTAAGTAGACGTGATATTGCAAAGTCATTATTGTATAATTATGGAATGCTTTATTATTTAAGTTTTCTTCAAATTTTAGTCTAGTTGTGCTAAAACAATAGCTAATGACTTTTAAAAAATTTTTTACATAATATTATTTTTAAATTATGTATCGAACAGATATTTTAGATCTTTGATTTTTCTCCTCTTGAGTATTTTTCTTAAGCAATATTACTTTTATAACTTTTTTAAAAAATATATATTATCAATAAGTACAAAAAGACATCGAATAACATATTATTTCCCCATTGCTGGAGGGTAACATATTTTATAGCATTGATATTTATAATATTAAATATTTAATAAATTAAATTTACAAGTAGTTCTTTTTGGCTTAGAGAGTATTTTTTTGAAAAGAAAATATTAAATGTTTGCCAATTTTGGATAATTTTTAAAGGGTAATAAACACAATATTACTGAAAATGCAGCTGTTTTTGCAATTTTATACAAATATAACGACTTAAACTTTATATATCACGTTTTTAAATAATTAAAAACATTAGATTTCAGTTTGATTTCAAAATCATATATAAAATAACACACGTTGTTTGCTTAAATTATGTATAAAAAATACTACTACTCAACACATATTTTAAGTCCATTAAAATTATTTTTTGTGTGATGTAATTTCTTATAAATAAAGTTATTTCATGTTGTCCTAGTTAAATTTCATATATTATCAACTTCATTAATTACTTTTAAACTACAATTTAATTCATTTTCAATTAATAGATATTAATAGTTTTGAAAGGAATTTCATCGAGTCAAACTTATCTGCCTGACTTATATGCTCTATAAAATAAAATTTTCATTTAATAAAATATTTTTTTTACCAACAAAAATAAATTTAAAGCTGAAAAATATACAAAAATGTAAAAAAAAAATAATAATAATAATTAAAGAAAATTTCGAATTAATTTTCGTCATTAAAATTAATGCTGATATAAAGAAATTTCGAAGAGAGTAAAAACAAAATTGAAACCGAGAAAAACAGATCATATTTATCATAACAAATTTTATTTTTATATTAGAATACTTTCAATTATATAAATTTCTTTGTATTTTACTTAATTAAAGTTGATAAATTTTTTTACCATAATACAACTTCAATTTCACAGGATTTGTTAGAATAATAATGCTTTCATAAGGATAATTTTATTAGCTTATATTCTTTAAAGCATATTTAAGTTTAGTATGAAAGTATTGAATAGTATAAATTATAATTAATTAACCCGTATATTAAATTAATAACAATATAAAGTAATCCTATAATTGGAAGGATAGTTTTGTAAGAGAATATTTTCTTAGATTCATGATTTTAGCTATTAGATCATTCGATTCATAAAGAATAATTCATGATAAAATTTCATAAAAACATCTCAGCTGAGAAAACATTTATATATCCCGTGATAAAAAATAGAATATTCATATTTGAACAAGGCAGAAATTTTAATAAATGTTTGATTTTATGATGTTAAGAATAGTAAAATGAATTTAAATATGATTAAAACTTGTTATAGTACCATCAATTTAGAGAAAAAATTGCTCAAAATAGTTTTTCTTGAAACTTGAGATTCAAAAAGAGAAACCAGTTGCTTCCCATTAATTTATTTTTTATTAGTATTTTTCTTTAAGAAACGTTTGTATTCAACATAATGGATCTTTACAATAGATCTTAGAAAAACCCTCAAGCTATGTAAACTTTTAGTAGTTTGTTAGACTTTAGTTTATGGTGTAAATGTAGCATTTACATTGTATTTTTACTCGAATTTATAAATAAGAATGCAAAATAAGTATCGAAGTGATACAGATATCAAAGATTTTGAGTTTGCGTTAATGTTGTATATGTGGCGATAACAAACAGGAGAGAATCATGAATAATTATCCCTTATACAAATCATATGGCAAATGATAGAATGAATTTATTATTGGCATAAAATACTATACTTTTATGTAAAAGTATAGTATTTTATTAGTTTTACATTAAAGCTATAAAATACTATACTTTTATGTAAAAGTATAGTATTTTATAGCTTTTATGTAAAAGAACCAAGTGAATCAAATATAATTGATGGTGAGTTTTTAATTAAGGAAGTTTTCCATTTAAAAAACAATAGCTTATATTAAATATTTTCGATACTCAATATTTTTCTACTCAATTAATCCTAGTACAACAAGGTCACCAGAAGTTCATTCAAAACTGTAATATTAAAATTTAATTCATAGCTAATCAGAAAGATTGTAAATGTGTCCTAGATTTAATCTTCTTTAAGAATGCAATCTTGATCATAGATTAGAAATTAATTTTGTCAAAGTGCAGCTATAATTATATTGCTGAGGCTAATAATTGAATTATAAAAAGTTGGTTTAAATTTTAAAATAATAGAATGCAGTAATTGCTTTATTTGTTTTTCGCTTTATCAGATAATTTTGTTTTGAAAATTACTGTTTCTAAAGGGGAAAATTTAGCGCAATGATTAAAATGTCATTAAATATTATTTTCAACAAAATTTTGTATCTTAATTTCTATTCTCATATTATTCCAATAATAACAGCTAAATTAAAACTTGAATGCCTTGATGTTTCTCAAGCTTTATCCATCTTTCCATTTCTGACCTGTTATACTTCTTTTATTCACACACTGCAAGAAAATATATTAAATGTGATACTTAACAATTGAGTTATAATTTATGTAAAAATAATTATTTAGTTCAATTTAACTTCTATAAAAATTTGATATTTAATTGAATTCATATCTAATAGTTTAATTAAACTTTAAATTTTCACAATTTATTAAATATCTAAGCTATATAGTTTAAGTTACGTAAAATTTTAAAGTATTTTAATTGAATACACTATAAAAATTGAATACTATAAAAATCACGTAATATTTCTATACAATTATATTATTTTAAGATTTATTAATTTGAGATTTCTTTCAACCAAAAGATTTTTTTTACATTTTAAGGGTGGAAAATAGCTTTTGATTTGAATATCATATAATTGATTTATCTAAAAAATGCTTGAGGTCTGATAATTTACACAAATAAAAATTAAAAATATTTTTTGGAAAAAAAAAGAAAAAAAAAAAGCGATTTTTCTAAAATCTATAAAATAATGCGAGTTATTCTGCTTATAATTTATTCCACTATCATTTCTTTAACTTACGATCGAATTATTAATATAAATGAAAAATATAACTACACATTCTAACTTTTTAACGTATATTCAATAACTACCATTAAACTAAAAAATTAATTATTATTTCCTTAAATTATTCCCTTATATTATAAGATAATACTGAATGTGTTAACAATTACATACCAGCAAAACAATCTTTTTATTAATCTTAATTATTTTAATGGAGAAATATTTTAATTTCTCTTTGATGATACATTATTTATAATCCTCTTATATAATAAATATTTTGATACTTTCGAGAAAATTAATAAAATTTCTTGTCAATTAGGTTTCTAATTTAATTCGATATATTGTTGTATAAAATATTGCTAAGTGGGTTTATTAATTTACGTATTAAATATTTTTATCAAATATATGTCGTAACAACATTCTTTAATCACACTGTTGTGTCAATTTTGACTACATTAATATCTTAATAATATCTAAGTAATTGTATAAAAAAGTTTTGAGGAAAATCTGCTCACGTTTTGAAAACGGAAATTAAAAGATTATGTCATAAAATTCTTATTAAAATCAATTAGCAGTGAATAATTTAATGCTTTTTTCAATTATTTCAGTTTAATTAATTGGAAATGCTCTTGCGTGAATGTTGTCTTTTAATGGTATTCAATAATATTTATATTGTAATTAATGCAGTTATTCACCGAGCATTAATTCTGTTAGTTTTACTTTCTTTTGTTGTTCTTTTGTCTTTCTTTCATTTGTTGAATTTACTTTAGAAGTGACTGATCTTTAAATGCAATATATGCAAATAAAAGCAATGTAAAATTAAAAATAAAAACTAGAAACTAGGTATATATTATTTAACAGATTCTGAAGTTATATTTTATAATTGAACTTATTTATACTTTTAGCTGCTTTGTCTGAGCTGTATGAATTTAATCTATTGATTATAACACGTAAAAGGGTTTCATGAAAGACTATTATAATAATTTTTTTCATAGAAAAATATTGTTGAATTCAAATCTTTTATGTTTTTCACATAAAAATAACAAGATTTCTTCTCTCTGTGAAGTCATGTAAAAGTATTTTATAAATTTTGAATGTCACTTATTTTTTAAGAAAGAACAATGAAATTTTTTCTCCCCGCAAAATAATTCAGCTTTCTATAAATCTTGAATTTTATGTATTAAATGCTTAGAAATAATTAGATTTCCATGCTTTCATTAAATGAGAATAATACTTTTTTGCAAGAATTTAAATAAATCTTGAGAATTTTGTTTTATCTCGTGAATAAATGAAAAACAAAAGCAATATTTATTTCATATAAACGTGTCTTTAAAAATCTAAAAATATCAGAGAAAATACTTGTTAATTTTCCAAGCAGAGGTATTCCCAAAATTTTAATTTTTTCGGAACACAAAAATTAGGCTTTTAAACGGAAAAGATATTTTCCTTTATATCTCACTTAAGTAAAATCATTACTAAATATTTTATAGTTATATGATTTCATGAAAAAAAACTTGTATAGTTTCTGTTGATTTGAGTAAATATATGTATAGTTCACTAAAATCTATAATTAGATCTATATACAAACATTGTAAGACACACAAGAACTTTCAAACAATCATATTACATTTTGATATAAAACTGAAACTAGTGTACCCAAACTATATTCAAATTCAAAAAGATTGAAATTCTTAGATTCTATTTCGATAAACTTTAAGAAAGTTTTATATATATATATATATATATATATATATATATATATATGTTAATCGTTAAATAATTCAATCAATTTATGAACAAATACAGCGTACAATTATCTATGTAAAATGATATTACAATTTTTGTTCAATTAAATTCGAACAATATAAATAAAAGTTAGAGGTTTCATTATTTCAGCCCTAAATGAACTAAAATGCTAAAATTATGTACTAAAAATACATAAGACCAAGATTTTTCTGATGAATAAAATACTTTGATATTTATACTTATAATTCTTTGAATTTTATACTTGAAAAACTATGAGTGTTATACTTGAAATACTTTGAAAGAGTTATATTAAAAATACTTTAATTATTTTTAAATGTTTTGATTTGAAATTTTAAATGTTTGAAAAATTACGAATGAAATTAGGCGTGAATGTGTTTAATCCATTTTAATTTTATGATAATGATATTTTGATTAATATTGCAATTTTATTCAAAAATAATTTATATTTACTTCTATTTAAAAAATCACTTTAATTCAAAACTTGGTTTGCAGACTTTGTAAGAAATTAAGGACCAATTATTAACAGATTTTTTAAAGTAATAAATTTTAGTTGATTTTATTTCAGATATTAATTTAATAAAAATGTTTCAAATGTTTATCTAAACATTTGAAACATTTTTATCAAATTAATATCGTGTTTAGTGCATTTTTATAAAGTCTTTAATAGGATAATATTAATTAAGCTAATAGTTCATAGCAAATTAATTTTTCATAGCTCGACCAGTAAGAATATGCTTATAAAGTCTTTAAAATTATGCTTATATAAACCAAAAGTTTAAATTTTGCTTTAGTATTTTTGCGAAATTCTCAAATAGCTTTGGAATAATATTAAAATAATTCTTAACCAATATAATTTTTTGAAATTAAATACTTTGATCAATGATCTGTTTTATAATTAATCCATAATTTATTACATACTGATCCATAATTAGTTTTTATATAATGAATTTCAAAAATTCAAAAATCAAAATCTTTGAAAAAAAAATGGATAAAAAATAATTTTTCCTGTTTTGAGAAAACTAATAAGGATTTTATTTTTAGTATTGAAATTAAATTTTAATAGTGCATTATTTATGTGTAAAATTTAGTAAAATCATTTTATGAGTAATTAAATTATGCTAATAAACACAAAAATTTCTCTGATTTTCATGACTTTAATTTATATAAAAAACTGTTTTTTTTTCGTTTATGCATTAAATATTTTAATCAAATTTTCATTTATCATTAGGTAAAAATGATAATTACTTAAAATTTTAAACAATTAATTTAATCAAATTATTTAGTTGTTTAAAAATTTAAGTAATTTTCATTTCTTTTGAATGATAGTAAAAAAATGAATGACGTACTGAAAATATGTTAATCGTATAACCCCACGCAATTGTTATTCAGATAAATATGTTTCAAATTTACTATATAACTTATAATATAGGTATCTATCTGTATATAAATATATGATTATATATATATATGTATTATAAAGCCTATGTATATTTGTTATAGGCAACAAATAAATGCTAAAATTAATTTTGTTGAAAGAATTGTTGAACTATTTTGCGAAAACGGAATTTTGGAAAATGAATAATATCTTTTGGATGAATTATATTAAACTGACATATTATAGGCAAAATACATTCAAATTATATACATAAAAGATAAAAGAATATTCTTTACAACTCCTCGATTCATACGTGTAAGAATAAGAAATAAGGATTAAGAGAACACATTTTTAACATTTATACATTTATTTGAAATTGAAATTATTAGCAAATCTTTTACAGATTGCAATTTTTAAATTTTGTTACATACCATTGGGTATTATATATTTCATTTAATGGAGCAAAAACAGATACTATAAAATATTATCACTTAGGAAATCAAAAACCGAATCATAGAAAAAATATGCAGAAAATTCTTTATCCGTGTTTCATTATTTCTACAAATCATTATTCAGAATAAATTTAAGATAGCATGAATTCAAGAAATTTATTTTAAAAATTTGACTGGTATTTTTGGGGAGTAGTCTATTTTTAAGATCCATATAGCATAATGAGCTAAACAGAATTCAAGTTATTTAAATTTTTCCATTCTTAAAGAAAATATTTCTTTATATGATGTTAATATTCATAGAATCTGAATTCTTAAGTGGACAAAATTGATATACTTCAATATTTTATGGTTAAAAAAGAAGAGCAATTGAAAAATTTCTTTTAAAATTAATCTATTTAAAACATTAATATGAATTTAAAAATTAAAAATAAACAGATCTCAAAGGTAAGTAAAAAAAGGTAATTTGACATTTTAATCTTCCCCTTTAAGCTAACATTTATTCGATGTTTTCTGTCATAATTCGAGTACTTAATAAGAGAAAAGGGTCAAAAAACACATTCATTTACTTGGGTTAAGCAGTATTCCGTGTACTTGCTTTTATTCGTTTAGCTTTGAGAATTCCCTGAACAAATAAAACTATTTTCATTTGAGAGACTTTTTTTTTCCACTTCTCGTCCGCTGTTTGTGCTTAGCTAAGTGCTAACAACTCTCGCCGGGCACAATTGGCTTACTGGATAGCTAAAAATGGATTAGAATGAAAGAAACGAATAATGGCATTTTGAGACTTTTCTATTCTTTTTCATTTTCCGTTTTATTATTGTTTTTATCTTTTAGCTATTGGAAGTTATTATTTGGGTAATATATTTTTGATCAATGTAAACCAAGAAGAGAAGAATTACAGAGCGCTATTTAAATGAAATGTTTTATTCTTTCTTTCTACCTGGAATCATTTCACAAGATAATTCGTATTGTACTACTATCAAACTACAAAATGACTGTTTTTATTTTTTTTAAATTAAATTTTCTAGTCTTTTGGCCATATATATTTTGAATTTGGATATATAGTACTGTCTAGAGATATTGTAATATATTTGACTTTTATTTCGGCTAAAAGCTGTTAAGACAGTGTAGAATATTCGTTTACTTTTGATTAAATTCCTCTATAGTGAAAGAAATACTCCCTTTTTTTTTTTTTCTTTTTTTATTTTACAAAACTGCAATTTTTTATGGCAAATTTTTTTTCAAATTGCTTTTTAATTGGCATAAAAAGGTTTGATTTATTCTCTTTGTTACTGATCCATTTTAACAAAAGGAAATTCAAATTAATTAAAATTAATAATCAATTTACGAATTAAAAGTTCAAAATGCATTGTGAGTTATTTTCTCGAATAATAAGAAAATGCCAAGTTTGCCCTTTTGTTGAATCCAAATATCAAATTTTAGATATTACCTAATATTTAGCATATCGATTAATAGCTTTGATTTTTCCTGGAATTTATGGTAAAATATAATGATGACAGTTTAATTAAGAGCTGTTTTAACATATTTGCTTGTCTGTGTGAAACTTGTGATCAGATTGATAAAAGTTAGAGTGCACAAAAATTCTGAATTTAATACTTCTCAAATACAAAAGGCATAACCTTGATAGAGTATATTAAGTTAATAACTTAGTTAACGAAAATATAGCAATTAAAGAATCACCCCAGTTGATGAAGATACACTGGATTAACGGTTGCTCAAACGTTTTGAAGTGATTGACAAATAAATTCATTATTCAAATCCAACGAAAAGCATATTTTAAGTGTTAAATTTATTTTTTAAAATTTACTATATATTATGGCACCACTTTGGTGACCGCTGAACTGAAAATAACTATTTCAGAAGGAAAAGAGATTGACCTCAAATGCATAAAATGAACATTCTTAACATTAGTTGTCTTGACTATAATATATTGTGTTGTTCGGATAGTTAATTCGTTTTACATGAAAATGAAAAACGTATAGCGAATGAGTACTTTATTGAATTGTATACTGTCGATTCTAGATCAATACCTTTTACCATCTTTCTGGTCGTAGTATGATTTCATACTCATAAAATGGTTGGTTCCCACTAACAAAAACTGATTCAGGTTGGTAAAACGAAATGACTTTCCGAATAACCTAATAAATTCTGATTTCCTAGGAAATCTATTTCTTAGCTTATATTTTTAGATAAATTTCTTTACGCGTGTTTCTTTCCATAATTTCTTATAGTCATTTGAGAATAAAAATTGTCATTGTCTGCACTTGATTTTATCATTTAAATATTAATTAATATATTTCAAGTAAGAAGATTAACAATCCTTAAAAGAATGAAACTGTACCTGATAATAATTACACATACATTAGAAATAGATATTGAATGATATCTTCGCTATATTGGTTTCATATCCGTATTAGTACTTCAGAATCTAAGATAGAAGACAATAAATCAATTTATATACGTAAATATTATCACTTTCAGGTACAATTAAAATATGAAAGTGTACCTGATAATAATTACACATGCATTACAAATAGACATTGAATAATATCTTCGCTATATTGGTTTTATATCCGTATTAGTACTTCAGAATCTAAAATAGAAGACAATAAATCAATTTACATATACAAATATTATCTCTTTCAAGGGTTAAGAAATACAATTTGAAATTATGAGTTAAAAAACATTAAAATTCAATCGATTCTGAAATTTTCATCCGATATTTTTGTTATTACGTTTTTGTTTTAAACAGTGTGGACTACAAAACAAAGTATACAGTTAATAATCCAGAACAGAATATATTTGTTGTTAATTTACTGCCTTTTGGTTCACCCGCAACAGAGTGAAATGTCTCACATTTTGTTTTATCACCTGTACTGCAGACGGCGCTGAACAAATAAAAGGTAGTCATCTCTCCTAAACTTTTGGTAAATCCGGAAAATTAATACTGTAAACATCATTTGCTTTTGGGTCTCTGCTAACTTAATATTTGCGCATTCTAAATTAATTTTATCAAACTAAATATTTTAATGAATGTTAAATTCGAAATCCGAGATCTTTCGATAAATTTTATTAATCAGATTAGATTCATTCAAATATTTATTTGAAAATGTTTCAGTATACTTTTCGGATTTCGGAATAAATTCGTTAGTATTTTAACAATTCTATATTGCTATTAAAATATGAAATAATTTTTTTCTTTTTGAATTAAATTCACGTTAA
This sequence comes from Latrodectus geometricus, assembly GCA_026290005.1. Lineage (NCBI taxonomy): Eukaryota > Metazoa > Arthropoda > Arachnida > Araneae > Theridiidae > Latrodectus > Latrodectus geometricus. The sequence continues at coordinate 19,158 of JAPDSC010077206.1, read as the reverse complement.
AAATATTAGCACTAAGTTAATAATATTTAAATTATTGAAAATAAATTATTTTTCAAATAGTGTATGTTTTATCTAAATTGGATATGTAGCATCGTCTTTTAAATTTGTTCTTCATATTCAGAAGTTACCATAATTTTAAAAATTTCTAAATAACGGAAGTCATTAGCTGTATATCACATTTGGCTATATGAGGCTACATTTTTATACTCATTATTATTGAAAAAATATTTAACTCTTCCTGTATCCTTAAAAGTAAACAAATAGGACTAATGAATTCATAATTATTAGATATGTGCAGAGCTAAATCAATTGACCAATGGAATCTCTATATGGTTCTCATGCGTTTAAGGCAAAAGATAAGAAAACATTGCTCTCACTCAACTTTGAACTTGCGATTTCACAAAATAAATAAATAAATAAAAATTCTTGATAAGTACAATCTAGTCATCATTTTTGATTAATTATGTTAAAATGATAGTGATTTGTGTATGAGCTACTTATATATTATTGTTAAAACTATTTTTTTGGTTTCTTCTCTGAATTCAGAATTTTCTACCGATATCAAACTGTATTTTTCATTAATAAACTTCAAATAGTAATACAATTTATTTGTGTAATTTTTCACGTATAATAGGCATTAAATAAAAATTATTTTACTTATTTTTTTTAGTAATTTGCAATATTTTTTATTTATGTTAATCGTTTGTTTATTTTTGTTTGACTCTTTTATTATATCTATTTTACTAACTTAAAAGGATTTTTTTTTAAGATTATGCAACTTTTAAATTCCTAGTTTTATGTGCTATAACTTATATTTTTTGAATAATAATATCACATAGTTTATCGATATTTCCAACAAAATTTGCATCGTTTTTCAAATTAGGTTTAAAATGTCCTTTTTTGTTATATAATAATTTTCTTTTTACATACTCTAGGTTTGCAGCTGTAATATCTTTATAAGTTTACAATTTTTCTAATACAATTTTGAACTTTTTTACAAGAAAGTTTTCTCACGATTGCTCATATTAATATTTGATTCTATTTTCAAACAAATTTAAAATAACAAATTTATATTTCTAGAAAAAATAACGTAATGGAATATTCTTTTACAAACATCATCAGTTTTAAACTTTGAATTTCTTAAAATATTACTGACATTATTATACTACATCATTATGAATTACTACCCTATTATAGCCTATAATTAATATAACTCTTACCGGAAATATTTTCCATAAAGAAAATATGTCTCATCAAGTTAAAATCTATCGTAGTAATAAGCATTTCTTGAATAATCTTGTAGTTATATGAAAAATTGTGTTTTAAATTATATGTGCTACTATTTTTCTTAAATTTGAAACGGCATGCGTGCTTTATGAAAATAAAAAGTCACAACTTTTCTGAACAGTAGTATTAAATTTTGCATATTTTTTATGATAATATAACATTTTATTAAATACAAATAAAATTTGTCATGGATCCAACAATCTCAAAAATATTGAAATATTTATTTCAGAATTGCATGTGTTATTCATACCCATTTATGTATACTTTTTATTGAAATATTTATTTGCCTTTTATACGTACATCCTATACGCATAAAATGTTTGTAATTCCTAGTTTAAATTATGTTGTTGTATAATGCCAGGGTACTAGGATTTCCACTTTTCAGCACTATAAAGGGTGGCAGTGATAGCATCTTATATAATGAGGCACCCAGCGGGTGTGCTATCGTAGCTCCAAAGTAGATCTTTGTAATTTAGAAGCAGGGACCCAGCAAAAGACTCTCAGACTTAGGACTACCAACCCCAATAGCATCATTTCACAGAGAGGACTTCGCGATCACGAAATATTTAACGTATTTCTGCTGCGATTAGTGAACGCGACAGATTTTTGATTGACCCATGATTTGCACTCATTACCTTTCGATATCGAGAACTAACGCTCTAACCACTAGACAGCCATGGGTTTCTGATCTGAGTTATATTTTCATCTAAAATATATATCTTATTTGGCTGTCACAACGCTGTTTTCAGGATGTTCTCTCCTACAAAATAAGTACAAGAGAAAACTGTAGGTCATTTAATTGGTAAGTCATGTAACTTAAAAATAATGTATAGATAAATTCATTTATGATATAAGTTTCTATAAGAATATATAGATTATACAACAGAAAAAACCATTTATCGGATATTGTTTAAAATGTTTCGCTTTTCTTAATCTTAAGAAATGATATGTTTTTACTAACTTACTTATATACATGAATAATTATATTCTTGTACAGTTATGATATTATCTATCTGAACAACAGAGCAACATTAACTTTAACTATCAATATATGAACTATTTATCTGAATTTATTCTTGTATTAATTTAAATTGCATATCAAAATATGCATTTACATTAATATGAAACTAGCCATAGAGATAATTTCCAGTTGAATTTATTATTTATTGTCGATCATAATTTCGGACTCATTACAGATATGCTTATGATTTAATTCCCCGTTTGCATGTCTTATCTCAAATAACTTCGCTTCGCATATTAATTACAGTTTTAAATCAACTTATTTAAAGTATGATTTATTGAGACAACATTAGAAGTTGAAAGTACCTTTTTATTTCAGTTAAATTTTGTGAAAATCATGAGTCATAAATCGTTTCATTACACTTTTTGTGCTACAGATATAGCACATCTTTTGCTATATTTACCTACAATCAATCGTTAGTGAATCCATATCTTTTACACAGATTTCTCGTAAATAAATTTTTTTAACTTTAAATGATCTCAATTTTCAATTTCAAAAATATAATTAATATTTTAATTTTTATTACATCTTTTTATTGCTTTTATAATTTCTCTTTGAAATTTCCTTTTATTTTGAACTTGTTCTACACAGTTATATATTTTGCAGACCTTACTAATTATTTTCATTATATAAAAATAGCCATACTTTTTTTAACGTATTAATAAACATTGTTATTCAATTAGAAAATTTTTCATCGCAAATAAATGGCTTTAAACTGTATTTGTTTTTAATATAAAAAAAATTATGCAATTGCAGATTGAGAATTTTTAAATTTTGCCCATTATTCTCCTTGGAAAAATATTTTAATTTAATATTGAACAAAGGTGATTCTAAACGGCATAAAATCTTTAAATTATCTTCGTTAAGAAGTATTAATATCTGCTATAAAGTATCGTTTAATTTCTTAGAGATAACAACTATTCTATTTTACAACCTGAAGAGTGATCTGATAAGAATTGGCTTAATTCATGTAAAACAATGCATTTGTATAATCTTTTTAGCACAAGTAGTCTTGTGAACTCTCAAGTACTTAAATGATTGCTTGCAAGTCTGGGAATAAAATGTGTACTTCAATAATATGCATGTTTTCATTATTATTGTATGAATATTTAATGCACAGTTTATATACATAATACAGTTTATATAAATTTAATTTTAAATAATTATGTGTTTTATACATAACTAATTTTAAAGTCCGTATTTAAAAAACATTTCATTCAAAGGCTAATCATGCTTTGAATATGAATTCATTAGTTTTACGAAGTTTTCCTCAGATGTTGTCAATATTAGAATTAAAAGATTATTTTTTGTTAAAAGTTTGATTTCTTAGCAACATTTTTAAATACTTATGAAGTTATAAAGGAAATTCTATAGTCATCAGTGGACTAAATATGTTTTGTAAATGGTTATTTTTCTTTCTAAAAATGATCTTTCAAGCTTAACTTTATTAAAGAATTTCAAACATAATTCCTTGCACTACAAAGTATGCCACAAGGTTTAACACAGTATGAGTAAATTTAACTAAAAAAATTTACAATACAACAACAAAAGAATTAAAAATTCAAATTACAAATAAATTTCTGTAATAAGTGATTGTTTCAATACTCCCCAAAAGATTAAAAAAGTCAGGCCCCAACAAATTAAAAGAATCTTAATTCGGTTCTGACTATTTTGCTACATAAAAGATATTTCATTTCATTTATTAACATAACGTCTTATGAGAAAAAAATTTTTTTTAAACTATTCTGTTTAATTTACGGTAATCACTCATAAAAGATATTTTTGTTGTGATTCCTAACATATTATAATAATTTTTTCCATACAATCAAAATATCAAGATTAATTAAAATGTGTTGCTAATCTAAATGAAGAATCTAATTTACAGAAAATGAGTAAATTGCCGCTTAATTGTTTTAAAATAGTTTTAAGATAAGTCATATTTAAATAATTAAATAGAATATTTTAAAATAAAGAAAACTTGTTTAAATATTTTGTTTAATTTATGGTAATCTCTGATAAAAAAAAAAAAAAATTCCTTTCTGTTGGTTTGCTATGATTTCTCACGTATTAATCATTTTTGTCCATACAACCAAAATATTAAGTTTAGTTAAAATATATTGCTAATTTAATTGAAGTATTTTTCTTTTAATACAGAAAATGTGTCCCCCTATTGTTTATTAAAGCTTCTCTTAAAAGTCGCCTGGTGAGTTTCGAAACCAGATGTCTCTCTTGAAACTTGGCAAACTATGATATGGAAAGTTGTGAAACCAAAATATCACGAAATCCACTTTCGAGCTTATCTGGCTTTACTTAGGCACACTTACTATACTTAACGCTTTCTATTTTATTTATGAGCACATTGACTTACTATTGTTTTTCATCACTTTTAAGCAAAAACCTTGTCTTCCAAACCAAAATTTTGACCAAATTGTTTGTTAATAATTATTGAAATTCTAGAATTATTTAGATGAAACTCTATTTTAAAAGCAAGTAATTGTTTGCTAATTTTATGGACATATTAAAACCTAAATCACATTGACTACTTATAATATTTTAAATATCCCCATATTACTGAGATCAATGGAATGAAAAAGACATGTCGCAAATATTTCCTTATTAGTCCTTGTATTGATTTTCCAATAATTCTTTTCAATTTTAACTATGAAGTTGATATAAATATTCTATTTTATTTTTAACCTTGGCATTTTATTTTTATACTAATAATTTATGGTAAACCTTTAAAAAGGGAAAAAAGTTATTATCCAGTTGCAAAATATATTTTTATTCAAATTTCCCCTATATTTTTATGTTTCATAAATTTTGGAATACTATCTGAAACTTAATATATCATTTTTTTTTTGCTAAATTTATAACTTATTAATTATTATTAAAAATTGTTTCTCATTAAATCAGTAACAGAAAAATATTAACCATCCAATATGTGACAACTTAAAAAGAATTTTTTAAATAAAGATAAATACTATACCTGCATTCGTTGTTGTTGTCGTGTGCCAGCCAGGCTGGTAACATGGGGTGCGCTGCTCCACTTTTCCAACTGAACCATATTTGGTGTGGAGTCCGACTTCCTCAGTACACACATGACATAGGTACCCGTTTATAGGGTAGGCAACCATCCACACACTAAGAAAGGACAAAGACAAGAAACAGAGAAAGAGAAAGTACATCCATGCCCGAGTCAGGATTCGAACCCAGGCCCCACCCATATGTAGTCAGGTACGCTAACCACTAGATAGGATGGGAGGCATACCTGCATTTAATTAATAACTATGAATTTTTTTAAAATTCGAAAATACTTAGTGTATGATTTCGTTCTTATTTGGAATGTAAATAATTTAATTTTGTAAATAATTAAACTTGTAATAATATAACTTTTATTGTAACAAAAAATAATTTATTGCTAAATGAATAGAGAAGTATAAAAATATAAAAAGCAAATTATTAGCTTTTTAATAACATTATTCATGATGATCAATCAATACATTATCAATTATTTACAAAGCAGTTTGTTCATAATAGAAATAAATTAACAATTTGTACGTTGTCATCATTATATTAATTTCCATTTACATTATATAAAAGGAAAAACTCTAATTGCTATATTAGTAGTAATATACAACAAATTTATTACTTAAATATAGCAAGTTTTTAACTGAAATATATTAAGAATTAATATTTTAACAATTAATTTGTTTACGATGATAAATTGGTTAATATTTGTTAGTTTGTATGAAATTGGAATTGATTCCAGATTCTATAAAGCCATAGTTTAGTATAGTCTTTATCCAAGAGAAGAAATATTTCTTTCAAGAAAAAGGCATAAACCTGTCATCAACACTCTCTTACTTAAAGTTTGCTTTAGTTTTTCCAAACAAACAAACAGTACAAAAAAAAGATGGGACTTTCTTTTTATGCTTTGTTCCTCCGGAGCTGCAAACCTCAAAGACTTCGTTGTCAATAACGCAGAGGTAAAAAAGCACGAGCGATAAGAGATTAAAACATTAAATATTTACATTGAAGAAGATTACATTTGATGTGGTAACAATGGTCTTCTGTGGTCATAGTGGTAAAATGCCGTGTGTCACTCCTTATCGGTGATTATCGGATGTACCCCAATTTGTCTTGCGGACATTAATCGCTATTTGACAGGCCGAAAGCATGATAAATAAATACTGTAGGTTTGAAAATCGATTCCTTAAATAAGATTTATTTTCAATAATTCAAAATGATAATGTTCCAATTCTTCCATCACAATTTCCCTTGTTTCAATGGTAAATAACAATAAGATTAAGCTTATCAAAATGAATTTTCTATTGAAGAAACAATTATTTACTCTGCTATTAAAATTAAAAAAAATAAAAGCAGGCTCGATAATCAAGACAAAAAATATGTATTTTACAACCATAACTAATGGATATCCAAATAAGAATAGAATAAATGGGATACTATTATTTACAATTGAATCTGACATTAATTATTATCTAAACTTTTCGTCAATAATTATTTTATGAGACAAATACTTGCACCTAGGAATTATTATTTATAAAATAACCAGTAAATTTACCAATATTGATTTTATGTAACTAACAAATCGCAAATGAAAAATCTATGAAGCAATATCTGCTGATATAAAGCCTAACAATCACTATAATTTTGATTCAATTTTTTTTTGTTTTTATGTTAATTTTTGACTTTTAAATTATTTTTATTTCAGTATTTTCATACATATTTTTTATATGTATTTATATTATAAAGTATCAAAAGAAAGTGTTTAAAATAATATTATATTTAATGAAACATAACACAGAATTAAAGATAATATACTTGTCAGGTTTACATTTATAATATTAATTATTCTTCGTAGATTAAACATATTCATTAGTTTATTGAAAATATAATTTTACAGTTATAGATTAATCCTCTAAACTATTTTGGAATTATTTCACTATTTTTTAATTGTATATGGTATTGTCTTTATTTTAGAATATTTTTAAGTAAATCATGTCAAAATAACTCAACATATTTTACTTTTTGAAACTTTTACATTTTGAAAAGCTTTACAACATAGATTTTCTTACATTTTATTTCTATATTAAATTTAAAATTTTTTTTTGTAATAATTCCGCACAGTAAAAAACTAGTTAATTTAAAAAAAAAAAAAAAAACATTTTTTTTATGCCTTTAAAACGAAAAAAAAAATATTCCATACTATTCGTTGCATTATTTCCCTATAATTTTTTTTTTTTATCTAGCACTTAATGAGCTTAAATATTCTTCTCATCGGAAACTGAAATTTTATTTAATTAAAAAAGTGAATTACACTACAAAACTGCGAAAAAAAGTTAATTATTCATATGATTATATTATATTATAATTAAATAAATTAAATTTTCATGATATTACAAGTAAAAGCTCGCTTAAGAAAGCTTCTTTGAAAAATATTCAACAGAATACATTACTTAATATTACATTTTTATAAAATATGTGAATCTGAAATGTTAATTTGATATAGAAAAAAAATTGATTTAAATTATTTTTAATGGAATTATTATGGGATGAAAAGTTAGTTGACGTATTTCTTAAAAAAAATCTTTATTTTGCTCTTAGAAATAAGAAAAATATTCTAATTTATTACATTAATTTACTTTTTTACATATATATAAAAAAGTACATTTTTTTCTTAATTTTAAAAGCTAAAACTTCCATTTCTCTAAGGAATAAAATTGAAATATGAGTGTCAAGTTAATATAAAAGAATATCTTTGAGATTAAATTAAATAGTATTTAGCGAGAGGCAAGTATTATTAAAATGGATTAAATATAATTTCGAAATTCTGGCATTATTTTCTGGAAATTCTGCCAGTAATCATTAAATTGAATAAATGATTGAAGAATGAGAAATTAATCAAAAGTTGGAGTTTTATTTGTAAATATTTAACACTATAATATTAAAATTAAAAGATTATACTTTTGTAGATATTTTTATGTGTGGTAGAATATATATATATATAAATATATATATATATATATATATATGTGTATGTATGTATGTATATGTATAAAGTTGACTGCCAAAAGAACAAATTTCGTAAAAGCGACGTAAAATTTTTAAATGTCTGTAGCTCTGAAAAAATTAGATAACTTAAGCAACCTATTTTTAAATAAAATATAGTGAATTTATTTCTTAGCTTATTTTTCTAAATCAGAAATATTGTGTTCTTATTTAAAATCAAATCCAAAATTTTATTGCAAAATAGAGTTGCAGTATTTTTTGCATTAACTTATTTTCGTGTAGCTGTTGCAAAAATGAAATAATTTGGACTTCAAAAATATTCTTTGATATCTATGTAGAAAAAAATAAAGATAACATTTGATGACATCGTTATTTTCTAACAAGTAGTGACGACAAATTCTATTTTGAGGTTTAAGTGAATCTTTATTGGTGTTGTTTGTGCAATAACTTATCTTTTTCTGCATGAATCTTTCCAAGACAGACAAGTATCACTATTTACGAACAGTTTCCAGAGATATTTGTAATTTCATTTTGCTTTATATATATGAGAGAAATAGGACATTTCTGCAAAGAAATTATAAGCATAGTATTTTGTTAAAGCGCAGTTGTTTTATATTTCTAATTGAATACACTTTAAACAGGAATCATTTCGTTTATTAAGGTTGAACAAAAAAATCACAACGAAAAAACACCCGAAATAAATATTTGCACTTTTTAAAACTGAGGTAAATGTTAATTTTAATAAGCAAGTTTCTAACTCCATTTGTGCTTGAATATTCATTTTAATAATAAATTTACAAATTAAATATAGAGGATTTTAGAAAATATAATTTTTATATGATTGTTTTTAAACTCTTTTTCTGGAAAAACGTTTCAGGTATGAGTAAATATTGCTCTTATTATTATTCGCATTTAAATCATCTTTTGCTTAACGTTTTAGTATTAAAAAAATGTAACGAATAACAAAATAGATGAAACTTTTAGTAGGGATTTTAGCATCTAGTGCATATGGTCTTTTGGAAGAACATTTTATTGAAGGCTGTTCATATTTCCATGTTGTAGAAGATAAAACTTAGAAAAATCCCAAATAACTTGATATACATGCTTAAAAGAAGTACAAATGTAGTACTCCTATTGTGCAAATCAGAGACAAGGATCGAGACCGATTGTACCCCGAAAGAAGTTTTCCCAGATCTTGGCCCTAGTGAGCTTAAAAATAATTGATTTACAAGAATGTGTGATATGACAAATACATGCTTAGAAATAAAGTTCATCTTATAAATAAATTTCAAAGAACAGGAAATCTGTGTCAAGTATTAGTCGGTCCTATATGAATTTTATATAATTTTCGAATTTCATCAAAGATAATTCTTTTAGTATAGTTTAATATGAAACTCGAAATTTTATACTGAAAATATATTTATTAAACCTTACTGTTATCAACAGCTGCCCATATTGTAGTAGGGTAATTTTTCTTTTCAAATGATTAATCCTGAGTTTAGATTACTTAGGTAGATTGCGTTGAGGTAGATTAAAATTTACTTCAATCCATTTATGCGTTTAAAAGTTATAATCTAGTTTTCCTTCTCACATACGTCATTCTTTTGCAGTCAATACTCTATTATTTTTCTACTTATTACTAGATATTTAAAGTTCAATTTGCAAATTATTGTTTATTACATAGAACATAAACTCTTACTTTAAAGAGTAGATATTTTTTCCCCATTTCAATACATAATTATATCTCACACAAATCTGGTTGTTCTTCGACTTTTTTTTTATTCATTTTGAATACTTAAAAATCCATTTTTAATATTAATTTGTTTAAAGACAAAACATATCTGTAGGAGAATGGTTTGTTAACAGATTTTCCATTACACTTTTCGAGATTTATTTTTTATACTTTTTGTCTTAAAATTATATTCTAGGTAAAATAACTGAATTTCCTTAAAATTTTGCATCAAATATTAATGTACACCATAGTATATATTTATAAATTATATATTTAGCTAATTTTTAAAATAATTTTCAGAAAAAGAATGAATTCTATCAATTTTTATATAGATTTTTAGTTTGAAATCCACTATGGGTTCTTTTTTTTTCTTATATTATATATTATATTCCAATGAAAAAATTGTCAATTATCTAATCAAACTTTCTATTAGAGAAAATAAATCTAATTGAATAAAAAGCAATTAAATATTCTTGATTTAATAATGTAATATCCTAGTATAACCATAAATAAAATGGGATGTTTTGAAAAAGCTTTGTAAAAAAAATAAAAAATTAAAAAAAAAAAAAAAAAAAAAAAACATGAAAACACATTTAAATATAGTTTTGAAACATTTTAATTTAATTCAATTCAGGTTTAAAATTTGTTTTCATAAATCATTTACATAAGTGTCATACATTGAATTACTTTACAAGGAAGGTCTTGTCTGTTAGTATATGTAAAAGATTTTTTGCACGTCTTATTATTGTCTTATATTTATTTTAAACTTTAAATTTTACTGACTTACAAAAACTTTCATATATCCTATACTCATTTGTCCCTAATTATTTATGCATGCTATTTATTTCTGTAAAGTACTATTTAATTAGTTTCTTATCTTAAGTTTTTCTCACAGAATCTTTTCCTTACTTAAAGACATCCTTGAAGTTTTCTCAGAAAATTAAAAGAAGTAATTTATAATTACTCCGTTACTTATAGTTTCAGATAATTATTTATTTATTACTTCGGCTGGTATACTTTTTTTACTCAATAATTTAATACTAGTATACTTGTTTCGGTAGAATTTTTCAAAATGTTTTCTATATTCTCTTTGAAAAATATTTTTAAAATTAACTTAGCTAAGAAAACTAGCATGTTAAGATTGATATTTTAGTCATATATTTAAAATAGGGATTTACTTTTAAATCGATTCTTTTACAATGTCAATGGTTTCTTTTTTAAAGCGTGTTAAAATTTGTAGACATTGAGTTAAGAAATAAAATAGAACTAACTTTGTAAAATTTGCTGTCATAAACTTTTAAAGGGTAAGTGGGTAAAATTTAGAGCAGGAAAATATGTATTAGTAAGAAATGAAAATAGCAGTCATTTCAACTTGCAAATCTTACTTTTAACAAATTTGTTTTTTAAAAAACATGTTAAAAGTGATATGCTATAAAGCTTGTTCTTATAATGCTTGTATATAAAAAAATTATCTTAGAAGAAACAAAGGGCCAAATAAAATATTTTATTACCTGAGGGTCAGATAATTATTTTATTTCACTTAATTTGTATGCGCTTTTCGAAGCTTATTTTTATGTTTTATTTCTTACTTATGCTTTTTTTCCTGCTCTAAATTTTACTAATTAATCTGTTTTCAAATATAAGACAGTAAATTTTACAAAGTTAATTTTATTTCATTTCGTAACTAAAATTTTACAAAATTTTCCATTCATGTAAATTTAAAATGGAATGTTCATGATGTAATTAACTATAATTTCCTCCCATTTTATTTTTACCTTAAGCTTAATTATTTGACCTCACACATTTTATATATTTGTAAAAAAATTTTTCGAAAAATATTTAGTTTAACTCATATATTATTTTTTTTTCAATTTCCTCTTTTACACTCTAGTTGTTCTTAATACTCCACAAGCTGTCACAACTATTCTTTGTTGCTGAACTTAATAATTTTATCTTTTGGTGCATTCAGATAAAACATTCGATATATTAAATTTATTATTAATGGAAAAGAAAAATTAAATAAAATAACTGAATCAGAAAATTAATGAGGGGCCAAATAAAAAAGTATTTAGAGATAGAAGAAAAGATAATAAAGAACTGTAATAATTAAGTTTCTTTTACATTGTGTTTCTCAGAAAGGTCCATTAACAAAAATGCAAAAAATATTTTTACAGGTATATTATCTATTATTTACCTATAAATGAAAGATATTTTTTATTGTTTATGACACTTTTTGAGTCAAAATGGCATTGTATTGTCAATACAATCAAAAAGCCCATGTCTCATCCTTTTTACACGCTGTATCTCCACATTAATTTTCTTGTAATCCAGGTTTACACTACAGTCTTTATTGATAACCATTGTTTTGTTTTCTATCAAATCCAAAGAAGAATGAAAAGAGGCTGTGACGTAAAAGCCTATTATTAGATCGTCACTTACGCCGTTCTCTGCAAAGACGTGGAACGTCAGCTCTCACGCCCAATCCGTCACCCAATAACATAGATTCAACGCCGCACGCGGAAAAAGCAGAAAAAAAACGCTTTGAGCACACAAAGATGGCGCTCGGTACGAAGGGAAGCGCTTCACTTTTGCTAGTCATTCGATCCCTTTGTTTACCATTGCTCCATAAACGAATCCTATGATTACAGCTGGACACAGAGTCAACAAATCAAGCTCCGCACATAACGCTGACGGTTCTTCAACAAATAACGCGTGCTCCCCTAGTAGACAAGGACGGGACGGACCGCGCCGACAAGCTGGCACCATCAGCGATTGGATTGGGAATTTTTTTTCATTTTATTTTCTTTGTGTAGTGTGATGTTGGGCACCTTATCAAACCGCTAAAACCAGGGTGGGAAATAATGGCCTTAAAATAGAGGAAAGGTAAGAAATAAAAAAAAGCAAATGCATATAAACGGTCTTTAAGGAACTCACTTTGCCCTTTTTAAACAAGATGAGAAGAGGTGGAATATTCTCTTTCTTATTCAAGATTCGGGATAATGTTTAGGGATAAAACATGTGGAAAATTGAGATAAGATTAGGATTAATTTTTTTTAAACGTCAACAAAATTGATCATTGAAGATTTTCCCAAATTCAAATAATACATTTAACATTGTTACATTTTCCCAAATAGCACCTAACCTTCCTAACTACCTTCATTACATATTGAATTGGAATTTTAAATTCACCCCCTAAAAATATCAAATTATTTTTATAACTATTCATTATAAATTTCCTTAAAACGTAAGAACAGTTATACATGAATTTTTTTAATTCTTTCCAATCTTAAAGTGGAAACACAATGAAAAATAATACAAATATTAATTATTTAAATAAAGTTAGTGACAAAAACTTATTAAATACTGAATAATCAGATAGATTTTTAAAAATTTTGTAGTTATTTTGAAAAGAATGAGAGCATAATACAAGGACAAAAGCAGAATATCTCTTGGAATACACAACTTGAATATTTAAAAATATTAAATTCAAAGATTCACAATATTATTTATTGATGAATATTTAATTTAATTTGTAGTGACAATAGACATCATAAATTAAAGCAATTAATGAAACAAGTAACAGCATCCCTAAAATTATATAGGTTCCGTTTTTATTTATTTCAATTGTTTTGCGAATTTCAACTTTCACTGAAGAAAATATTCTAAACATCTACATAAATAATAAAGATCAGTGTAAGCTGATCTTTTCATTTGATATAAATATATTAAAGAGGAATTTATGATAAATAAAAAAATTGAACTTTTTTATCCTTCATGAATCCGAAATCATATTTTAGGACAATGGCAATACAAAGTTATGGGTCACAATGGTTTGTTAGTGATTTCATTCGAATCTGTAATTATGAAAAAAGCTCTTAACTAGGTATATAATTTTTTTTAAAAAAAGAGATCCTCTATACTAGATATGACATCGTATCTCTTGTAGTAAAAATAATTTCTTCCTGGTCCAGACAAATTAAATCACAAGCCTATGCTTGATTTCTTTCTTATAGTATGATGTCACGAAATGTCAGTTTCCTCACTGACATTTCAACTTTTTTACAGATCAAGGAAATTATCCTCCAGAGCTGAAATCTAGAAAGTTGAATAATGTATTGCTTGCATTTTAGTATCAATTAAACTCCCAAATACAAACCCAAAATCTTGAGAACATTTGTTTATTGTAGAATTCTACCTATATATTTTACATTCCTCACTTTTCGCTTTAAATATACAATCTCGCTCCATTAAATAAAGAATGTTTATTAATTAATTAAAGTATATGTTAATAATTACTATTTTACTATTATTAGTGAAATTATCAGTAATTATGAACTTATTTAGTTATATATATATATATATATATATTAAATTATAAGACATTATTTTTTGACATTTCTTTGTCAAATAACAATTTATTGATCTTCCGATAGCAATGCACTCTAAAAATATTTCTGAATACTCTTTAATTTTGCGAAAACCTTTAATTGCAAAATGAATTACACAAAGAACTAATATTGTAAACCCCCTGAAAACCTGAAAAAAATTAGGTTTTAAAAGACCAATTATAAGAAGTTTATGAGCTTCTCAATTAGCAATCAGCCTAATTTATCTCATCTTCCTATTGTTCAAATATTTACTGAATCATTTTTTACATAGCATTAATTAAAAAGTGTATTAATATTTGTGCCAATATTTTAAAATTTTCAATTCTTAAAATAAATTTATGTTGATTGCATACTACAAGAATAAATATATATCCTCTTTTTACATTTAATGTCCTTTAATCATACAATAGAATCCATTTATATTTTGTTAAATAAATACGTGTATTGCTATATTACTAATGCTCTTGTTAAATAGAATTTATTCCAATTATCTCTGAAAAGCAATTTCCAATTAAAAGTTGAGTGAAAACTATCAGCAATTTAGAGTTCTCAATAATATTGTTTTATTGTTTTCCGTGTACATAGTTATAAATGGGAAACAGCACTTTTTTTTCTTTCAATTTATATTTGAGGTCCCTGTAAACAAAATAGGAAGCGTGTGGTTTTATATTGTACTAGCTGTTCGATTAATTAAAGTAAAGAGTGTTACTGCTAAAACGTGACAAGACAGTGTAAATATTGCTGTTAAGCTTTATAAATTTGTTGAGGCATGACCACTTCGCGTGTACGCACCAGACAGCCCTGGGGAGTGGCTAACCTCTAACTCTGATAATTCAAGATCCCTTGTTTTCACATGTAAAAGGATGATGAACAAAACAGTACATGCTCGTCAAAATCACTTAACCTTGACGTGCACGATATTAGCTTTGTTACACTGTTTTTGCTTATGTGCAATCTACTGTTGAAAATGTGTTTTGAGAACATAGTGGCTTACAGTTGCATTTCTCACTTAATTATGATTAGAAAATACTCAAAAGTATCCATATGCATTAAATATACCAAATACATAGATATTTCATGAAATCAATAAAAAATTTTGCATACATTATTGAAATAAAATTATGTACATTCTATTGACAGCTGGCCAATGGGTGAGTGGTTAGCGTTCCTGACTCTTAGGCTGTTGGTCCCTTGTTTGAATCCTGGTTTGGGCATGGAGGTTTCTTTCCTTTCTCTCTCTCTGTATTTTGCCCTTTCTTCTGAGATGATGGATGAATGTGACTATAACGGGTTCGTAGAGGTGTGACGTGGGTAATACTACTCGTCTCCGTCACTTGGTTCACAGGTGCCCACCGGGTAACGCTAAATGAGTAGCAGTTTACGGCCTTGCTGTGGCGAAGAGTTAATCACCCAATGCCCACCATTAGAAAAAAAAACATTCTATTAACTGATTTTTTTTCATCCTGAAATTATTCAACCACTATTTGAATGTATAAGCACTTTTCATGATATGTACAGTTGTTCTACAACGTCAATGTGAATTTTTGTATGCTTTCATGAAATATTTTTTAATCACATATGGAGCTTTAGCAAGTTTAATCTCCTCAAAAATTTATTTGAAAACTTTATTACTTTCTATAATTAATTAAAATAGTAATATGTGGAATTTGATTCTAATAGTATTTAACCAATGACAAAATCCCTTCAGAATTCATCTTCTGGAAAAAGCATACATTTGTTATAGGACACATCAGTTACTTCATTCATTATTGAATTACATGATTTTGATTACAGGAAACTAAAATTATGTCTCTTTCTTTTTCTTTGGTACAAATTGTTAAGAAATTACGTTGAATTAAAATAACTCGGTATTTTGTAAGAGAATTTTCAATTAATTAAATTTCTTCCACTGTGCTCTTAACCTATATATATATATTTTTTTAATGAAATTATTATAATCTCACTAAATATGTCTTCATTGCAGAAAAGCGGCGATCTTCTACATGTGTAGGCTGTGGTGCGGCGATCACTGACCAGTACATCCTAAGGGTGTCTCCTGACCTGGAGTGGCATGCGGCGTGTCTCAAATGTGCGGACTGCCATCAGTACCTCGACGAAACGTGTACGTGTTTCGTCAGGGACGGAAAGACATACTGCAAGCGTGATTACTTCAGGTGAGTCCCATTGTCTCAATTATGTCACATAATTGAATATATCCATAACAATTAAATGATTTTTTTAAATACAGTTAGTCGTAGGCGGATTCACCGGCTAATGACTGAATGGTTAGTGTTCCAGACTCCTGGGCTATTGGTCCCGGGTTTCAATCCTGGTTTGAGCATGGACGTTTCCTTCCTTTTTCTTTCTCTGTATTTCATTGTCCTTTCATTATTGAATTATGTCATCATTAATTCAGAAGAGCTGATGAATGAATGTGGCCCACCCTATAAACGGGTTTGTGATGGTGTGACGTGGGTAATTCTACTCGTCTCCGAGACTTGGTTCTCAGATGCCCACCGGGTAATGCTAAATGAGTAGCAGTTTCCAGCCTTGTTGTGGAGAAGGGTTAATCACTCAGTACCCACTGTTAGGAAAAAAAAAGTCGTATAGGAGCTAACAATGAGTAATTAAAACAAATCAGAGGTTGAAAAGCATTTAGAGTCTCAAGATTATCTAATTTCTTTCACAGTACTGCTAAAAAAATTGCTCATGACAGACCCTTTGGTTTTACAAATAAAAAAAAAATATCTGATCAACCAAATGACATTCATAATATGTGAATTAACTTCTTTGTAAACTGAAACTTGGAAATTTCTATTTAGACACGTTAACTCATGGTCTGTATTCATGTTCCCAAATTGAAAAGCGCAATGTAATTAAGTATGTCTAAAATATAGATATTTTATATGTAAGAAAAGGTATTTTAATATTTGTTGCTGCTTTAAAGTGTTCTGTATGCATGAATTTAGTGTAAGAAGATTTTTCGTGTAATTCGCATTTATCTATTAAGAATTAATAATGATATATAATTCTAAGAAAACTTTTATTTAAATGAATTTCACCGAATTACGTGGCAAAAATATTATTATGTTTAATGATATAAGAATCCCATACTTATTTTATTTGAAAAGGAGGGTTAAATGAAAACTCTAGCGAAAGGCAATCTTTAAACGAGAATAAAAGAATTTTTTATTAATGATTTTCTTTTACATGGAAATCTTTCAATTAATAAGAGTATGTAATTCCTCCATTTTTATTGCAATACCCAACTAAAGTTATTATAAACTAAGCATTTCTTTAACAAATATTTAAAATTGTTGATAGGCATATTTTTTGCAAGATTATGAAATTGAATGAAATAAATTTTAATACCAATTTAGATTTTAGATCTATATACTAAAATTATTTACGTGATCTACAGAATCATTGATTTTCTTTGATATTGTAATTTATAATACTCATGTGCAGTTCTATGTTGTTTTGGAGATAAATTTGTACTAATATTTAATCTTTTATTATTATGAATTTTTAAATAAATATGAAAACTTACGATCACTTAGTAATATTAGACTTTAATGTTGAATAATAAATTAGTATAAGGTAAATTCTTCAAATATTCATTTAATTTCATTAGAAATTTCATAAACTTTTAAAACTGCGTAAGAGGAAAAAAAGCGAAGTTCATTCCCAGAAATACTTTTTCCTTCCTTTTCAACACTATATTCCAGTATTTTGTTTCTTCTAACGAGGCGTCCGTGCATCGTTCTTTTCTACTTCGTATCGTCTACATGTACATCATCCTACATCGTCTTTTCCTGAGTTAAAACATCTTACGGTATCAAAGCAACTTACCTTATACAGAAATCTGTTTCTTTGAAGCCATTAACGTTTTAAGAACGTTTAAATGAACGTTTAAATGAACTTGATTAAGTTTTGGTTTGCGATAGAGCAGAAACCACAATAGAAAAAGATAATGATGCCATTTGATCTTAACTTACTTAATCAGAAGCACAATTATTTTGAGTTTTATGAATATTAATTACCTGTAGTGCTTAATGTTCATCCTTTGGTGGAGTGTATGAACTTTTAAAATTTAAGTATTCATAGAAATCTTTAAGATGTTTTACTTACATAATGTTTCCTTAAGATATTTTAACTTAATATTAAAACGATAAATCTTAAAAGGAAAAAAAAATTAAACAGTCAATTTTTAATCAATTATAGATTTTGCCTCAATATATACAAAACTTAAATTTGAAATTTTAAGAACGAAAGAAATTTTTGTCTATAAATATAACGTTTCCATGATTGTAAGTAACTGCTTCTATATTAATTAAAATGATCACATTAATAATGAATACACTTGTTAAAATAGTAAAGCAATCCAATTCAAGTTGGAAAGGTCTTTAAATTTTAATTAGATTTTACTATTTTAGGTATCGAATTCATTTTTAAATTTCATAAGGTTAACAAACTTTGGATGCGTTCTTAGAATGAATTCCAAATTATAGCAATCAAATCACTATGCAGTTTATATGATTGACGAATATAGAAACACAAATTAAAAAGATGGAAAAATAACTATCAACATTTTGATAGAAAAATCATGGAGATAATATTCATTATATATTATCCTTCAATGCATTGCAGAGTAATTTATTCAAATTTTTCTCAGGTTATGAAAAATTAAATCAGTTGCA
>JAPDSC010077199.1:0-86509 GCA_026290005.1 Latrodectus geometricus | reverse complement strand
TATATATATATATATATATATATATATATATATATATATATATATATGGTGAAGATCCTCTGATATTTATTATGTATTTTTAATTTGTTTTTAGTGTTGTATGGTGAGTCTAAATATTGAATTATATCTAATTGTGGTTCAATTTTCGAATTAATACAAGCTTAAATTAATTAAGAAAATATTTATAGTTAAACTTAATAAGATTAGTTCGAAAAACTCTCACAAAAAAAACAAAATTTTTTTACTTCTTTGAGTCTGACACATGCGCAAGCAAAGTAAAATTCAAGGCTCTGCAGAAATGAAAAAGGAAAGAGTTTCACACTACAACAAGTGTAATATTTTGAAATATATAGCTAGTTTAAGTGCTTATCCATAACAAAATTAGAATGGTTTACAGTTCAACTATAGCATGATATGCTTTTTTTCCACACCTAAAACACAATTATCCTTATTGTTGATTATATATTTACTTTGTCAGTAGAAATTAATGGCAGTGGATAAATAAATTGTACATCTTCCTAAAAGTAAATTTAATTACAAGTGTATTTAATTTTAAAATGGAAAAAAAACAGGAATTTTTGTAAATGTGTAAAAGGAACAAAATTAAAAGGCTTGTAAGTTGAGAATCTTGTAACTAATTAGCATTTTGAATATTGAATAAATTTCAATAAGTCCATAAAAAAACCAATATTTAATAGTTATTTTTTTAAAAGATGCGTTCAAAATTCACCTGAAAACTCAAATGTATGAGATAAGATTAAAAGTGATTTGGAAGAATCAAAAGAATGGAGTAGTATAATTCAGCCAAACATTTTAATCCTTGTTTGCCATAAAAGCATAATATTTTGTTGAAATAATAATCAAATTTGTTGAAATAATAATTTAATTAAAGCAATAAAATTACCTGTAATAACTCATAATTTTGTTGGGCAACAGTCTGAGCACCATCATTTACCTAACATCTACTGGTCCAGTTCTTACAATCCAATATCCTTCTAGTTAATTTCAGCTTGTGTCCTTATACTTCTCAAATAGCTGGAGTTTTGCTATTATCCAGATATGTTAAAGTGCATTTTGAACTTGAGAACCTTTTCACCGTCAGCGAGCTGCCTGTGTGCTATCAGTTGGGTTTTCTCTGGTTAAGCTTCTTTTTTTCTTTTACACAGTTAGTATTTTGCATTATTCCATCTAATATCTAGTGTTTATATGTTCAATGTTCATCAAAAATATAAAAATATTTTTTTTTAATTTAATTATAGACCAATTTTAGAATTATAGCTATGGAAGATGTATTAAGGTGTATGTTTAAAAAACATAAACTTTTTATTTTTTTAATCATATAGATTTTACATTATTGAATTTCAGAAAAAGTTCTTTTGCATTCATTTTAAAATATTTCATTTAACAGTATTAAAAAAATATGATCATTTTACTTCATTGTAATTTAAAATGTTTTAGCAATGAAAACAACAACAACAATGAAAACAAATACTGAATATTTTTTCACTAATATCTATATTTGCATTTATCTATAAATTGTCTGTCATGTCGAAGATTCACAATAGACAATTATGAGTGATATAGACTCCAACCTCAATAAAATAAGAAATGAATTGAAATGTCTTATGCACTTAAAAATATTATATTTTAATCAGGCTTTTTATTACTTTTAGGCTCACAAAGAAATTTGCCATTTACTTATTTATCATCAGCTTTGGAAGAACAAATGTCGGAATGTTTAGTTACAATTAAAGTATGTGTAAAGAATTTGATTTATTTTGTGCTGTTAATGTCATTTATTTTAAAATTTATTGTGACTTAAGTTAATTTTTAAAAATTTCTGTTGTGTTGTCTTAATTAATACTAATGTATTTAAAATAATTCTCTCATATCTGCCGTTTCCATTTCATTTTAAGAAAGATAGAAAATATAATATTAATATTGATTTTGTAATTCTGTAGAATAGATTCTTTAATATATCATAATTGCATGATTAGTTCTTTATGTGCCCGTATACTTCTTTGAGTAGTTCTCTTTTATATCATAGTGTCTGTCACAATTTTAGATGAAATATTTTCAATTTTTTTTTACATAAATGAAATTTTTTTTAATGAAATAGATTATATTTTCTCTTGAAAGCATAGTAAAAATTTTAACTTAATACATCTGCATAAAATTTTTCATTTTATCTCATTTTTATGTTTGTAATTAAAATCTTGTAACTCATTCAACTCCTATATTACAGGGTTTTATAATAAAAGTTTTATCAAAACTAGAGTGCACAGCTGAAAAGGGATGGAGTTTGAAAGTGAAAATAAATGATGGTACAGCTACCGTTGAAGCTAACATGCATGATAAAGTAAGTTTGATATATTTTAAAAACTGCATGTAAAACTTTTTTTATTATTTACTCTTTTTAAAAGTAAATAAAGAATGTCCTAAATATGTGTTCCAACAATAATTAAAAACAAATAAGGAAGGCATTCCAATATATGTTTTATAATATACCTATATAAACATAATATGTATACTTTTCAAATTCTTGAGTTTTAAAATAATTTACAATTTTGTCTTTTAAAAACTAAATATTTATAAATTATTGTAGTTAAAAAAAAATTCTTTAAACAATAATCTAGTTGTTTTTAAAATCTTAATGTGGTGGTGAATTAAATTATACATTTTGATATAAATTATTAATCGTTATAAATTTGTTATTTTTTAAAATCTATTGATACAAATTTATCTTGGCATCCAAGTCGCAATGTCTTATCATACTTAAACAATTCTGCAATCATTTGAAACTAATCAAGAAGTCCTTAATCAAGACCTATATTTATTTTAAAAATTAAATCATATTTTCATGTATTAATTGGAGACATAAGTGAGCAACATTTAAAATGTTATGTTAATAAGTATTAATGAATTTATATTAGTGAATATTATTGTTAATTAATATTAATAAATTAAGCTTAATTCTATTTTAGTAACATGATCAGAGAACAAATAAATGAAAAATAATTATAAACTAGCAATGTGCTTATCATGCTAGTTTCTATTGTATGTCTTAATAATTTCACAATAGGAACCTCCTATATCTATAATATTGTTAGCAATGCAAAACACAAAATTAAATTTCAAGTTTTTAATCAAAATCATTGTATTGTGTATATAACATCTAGTATTGTTGTATTACTGTTAATATTACTTCATTGCATTAAATGTGCAGCTTGTGCTTTTTGGACCTTGTGCCATAAGACCCAACCAATCATTGCATTAAACTCAAATAGTGAAATTATTTTATTCAAAATTATAAAAAAATAATTTTTTTTCATTCACTGTTTATGTAGTTCATATAATTATTAAGTATTATTTAAATCAAATTGAATTCTAATCCTACATTATATTACAGTTTATTTAAAGTATATTATCACTTATATTTAATTGAAATAAAAACTAAATTAAAAATAAATTTTCATTGTAGGTTTTAGAAAATATCATTGGTATATCTGCTGTTGAAATGGTGGTTGGTATTAAAAATTTGATATTAAAAACATTTTGAATTTTTTATCATAACTACGTATTTAAATGTGGAATTATTATTTATTATAGAAAAAACAAAAAGAAGCTGCTAGTAATCCTGAAAAACGAAAAGAGGTTATGGAGGTAATTTTTGCATTTATCATACTTATTTTCTAATAAAATATATTGTACAATTCATTATAAACCAAGATTATAACCATAAAGTTATAAATTTATCATTTTTCACAATCTGCAAAACAACAAAAAATGGATAACAAAACTTATTAATAATTAACTTGATAACTGACATTGCATGTCTTTTGAATTTATAGTTTGGTATATTAAGTGACAAATCTCATAAACTGATGCAAAAATGAACATTTAATTATTTAGTCGCAGTTATTCAGATATTCATTTATTATTTTTAAACAAAACTTTGGATTTAAAAAATATCTTTACTAAAAATCTTTTACCAAGGCATGTTTATTAAAAACAAAAAAAAAAAAAAAAAAAAAAAAAAAACAGGAATTAGAAACAGTTTCAAAAATCAGTTTATTGATTCTTGTTTTTTACTGCATATCTTACTGAAAATAATTTTTTTTATTTGTAAAATATTCGTATTTTTTATTCAACATTTTTCTTTATTTCAGAAAATATAGAACAATGATAATTTAGCAGTCTGTCACCATTTTGGAAATCAGATGACCAAATAAAAAGCTTCTTACAACACTAAATGAAGAATGATAATTAAAGACTAATAATTTATCCTTTAATTAACAGGCAGTTACAAAATAAAAGATTAGTTTGTGTGCTACCCTATGGGTAGAGCTGAAAAACGTTATGACAAAAAAAACCACTTAATTGCAATCAGGTGTTTTAACAAAGTGTGAAAAAATTGGCTAATTACTGCCATTAATCAGTCAATAAAGGCTTGCTGTATGATATCACAATGCTTTCCCTTCTAAGCATAGAAATATTAACTGAAATAAGTAGTATCGCCAATTTACTGTCATATGTTGACCTGCATATGACATTTGTGTAGTGACTGCTATTTAAGCACTGAAATCGCTGAACTGGTAGCCAAATAACTAGCACTCTTGCCTTCAGTTCAACAGTTTGTGGGTTCGTATCACACCTTGGGTTTGGTTGTTTGTAGTGGTTTGGAATCCATTTTAAAATGTAAGTCCTGATCTGATTAGCCCTCGTGTACATAAAATGACCATTGAGCGATAAGCAAACCTTGAGCACTGAATTCATTTGACAAATGATATATTTTTTTAGAGTCATTGGAATGAATTAAATGCCATTGTGTCTTATTCTAAAAAGTGCCTTCTTTGATCAATCAAATGCAACATAATATTTTTTCTTTTTTGTATTGTGATTATGAAGTGTTTATTATGTTTTGAACTTGCTTTAAATGGTCGATGTTAAGAATGGGTAAGCAGAGGCTAAACTGCATCGCTTTGGAAAAGCACATAAAAATTTGTTCCCTGAGCAGATTGCTTAAAATAAGTTGATTTATTTAATTCAAAGAACTTTTGATGGTCAAAAGAAGATATTTTTTTCATCATATCACAAAATTCTGAAAGAAGTATAGTGGCTTATTAATTCCTGTTATTGATTGAAAAAAACTAGCTGGAAGTCAAATCGGTATGCCATGAGCTGTTTCAATACAAGTATGATGGATATTTTTTGGGAGGCTAATCAAAATCCAAGAATATGGATAACAACTGAGTCCAGTGAGTATTGTTATGAAGTTAATTAATTTTCTGCACCAATGGTTTAATACCTTTGAGAGTTATAAGATACAGAGGAAATGGATTAATGTTTTTATGGAATACACTTAAGAGATTTAATATCAAATTGTATTGAGTAAATTATTTAAAAACTTGTGTCTTGGTTGTCATGAACTCATTGACTTCTTTGTTAGTTGCAAGGCTTGGGCTTCCATTTGGAAATTTGAGACTGGGAAGTATTATTTATGACAACTGTTGAAATTAGATTCACAACTCTAATTGGTAACTTAGGTAGGTCATTAAGTTCAGAATGCTTTGAATATTTGTGTTAAGGCAAGAGAAGCAAACAGATATTAACAACAGTTCTCTGAAATTTTCATCCTCAAGATTTCTCAAGCAGGAAAGTAATTTAAAGTAGTGTTTGTAGCCTAGTTTTTTAATTTTGTGAAGAATTTCCAAAATTTTTGTACTTTACTCTCTGAGGGAGAATTTGTTAATTTTCATTCAGTAACAATTATAAACTAGTTTAATATAGTTCTATCAACTGATACAATCTGTGCTTTTAGAGATGTAAAATAGAGCGTAATCTTTGCAAAAGAAATCTGGTTTGATCACACACATGCATACATATATAGCTGTGCAAGCGAGTCCTAAGCAATCTTAAGTTTAATGGCTTTGCAATACTCCCCTTATTTCCAAGCGCCTCATAATTTTGAGCCACAATCAAATGAAGAGGCCAAACCTGAGCTGGCTCTCTCAACATCTCATCACTCATAGTTGCAAGAAGTTTCACTTTGCTGCTTTCTAATCATACTGTATACAACTAAATATAGTTATGTAGAGTAATTACAATATAATTATATACACACTATATATTGATGTATTTATGTACCTTATAAATTTATTTTAACTCAAAGTTCACGCTATGCAAATATAGAAATGCATTACAAAGGGAGTTACATTTAATAATAGAAAAGCATATATTCTCTCACAGCAATCAATAGTTTGCTTTCTTAATGGTAAAGAAAGAAGTGTTAGTAAATGTAAATTTCATGGCCTAAAGATTCATGTCTTAAAAATAATAATAAAAATTTATTTATATGTATTTAAAAAACTATTAATAAATACAATTTTAACTATACAAGTAACAAAAATATACATTCAACTGGCTAAAAATTGCCATTTTATTAATTATTTATTAATTGAGCCATTATTATTTATTAATTATTTATTAATTTTATTAATTGATCCATTAAGATGGAAAGGAAGGATTATATTTTAATGCTTACAGAGTGTTTAATTATTATATTTAATGCTTACAGAGTGTATTAAAAAATGTCATTTTTATTCACAGGTGTTTCCTTTATTTTGATAACGATCTGTATCATTATTCATAAATTTATGTAATTAATATTCATAATATTCTATTATAATTAAATTTGTTTTATTTTTAGGCAATTTCTAAATGCAAAGTGACATTGCAAGATTATAACTGCTTAATGGATGTAAAATTTTCAGCCCATTCAAATCCTTGTGTTATAAAATGTCATCCTATTACTCATTTGCATATTAAACAATTATTAGAAAGAACTCGTTCATATTTCTAAAATAGATAATTATAATTAAAAAAAAAAGAAATGTAAAATATTTTTGAATAAAATATTCAAGTTTTTTTATTTTTCTTGTTCTTTGTTGATAAAGCTTTTAAAATTGCATTAAAAAACCTTTTTTTTGGGGGGGGGGAGGGAGGAAACTTAAAATTGTACTTTGTATGAAACATTTTTGCTGTATATTATCGATTGAAATTTTGACAGTATTTTTACCACTGCCTCACTATACATTCATCTTAAAAAATTTACGTAGAATCTGAATCGAATATGCTATTATTTGCTTCATAAGTAGATGAAGTATTTTGAATTTTGATACTGTTTGTTTTTGAAATAAAATTGCTGCTTATAGCCTAAGTGGAAAAATTTGAGCATTGGATGTTGACTAATGTATTGAAGTAGGATAATCATTTACAGATATTGTTTAATTCTTTAGTATTAAGATAAATTAGACGCAATTGTAAAATTGTATGCTGAGGCAATTAATTCTATTTTTGTTTCCATAATTGATATTACATGTCTCCATAGAACTATCCTCATTAGCTACTATTTTAAAGATAAGTGACTACGCATATAGAGTGACAGAATATCTCATAACCAAATTGCTGAAAGGTTAACGCTCTTGCTTTCTGTTCAACAGTTCATAGATTTGAACTCCACTTAGGAGTTGGTTGTTTGTAGTGGTTCGGGATCCACTTTAAACCATAAGTCCTAGTCTAATCAGTCTTCGTCTGCAAAATATGACTGTTGAGTGACAAACAGACCAGACCTTATGACCAAATTCCATTTGAACTTTTTGGTATACCTATGATTATTCCCTGTATTAGCTTTGTTGTCAAATACTTTAGAATTCTTTGCATAATGTTTAAATAATCGCATCGTGATTGAATATACACTGTTGCATATATTCAATTTAGAGACACTTGAAAAGTTCCGTTAATTCTAAAAAGGGTTTCATTATTTTTGATAACTGAAGCCTCATCAGAAATTGAGAACCTAATAGTATTTTTAAGTTTTTGTGTAAACAAAAACTTTTTATTTATATAAATAAATAAAAAAAAAGTTGATACTTCCTTTATATAAATAAAACTTACATATTTTTATCCATATTTCCGTTTTAAAAATTATTTAAATAAAAATTTTAAAAATTATTACATTTGAAAATTAATACATTAAAAATTATTTCATTAGATTAAAAAATTATTAAATTAAAAATTACTACCGTAAATTTTAAAAATTATTACATTCGACGCTCGTTTTTACAAACTTCTAATTTGCGAGCAAATGCGGATTTATGAACTAGCGGTTGGTTCTTAATATGGTCCCATAGACGTAATGATAAATTTACTTCCCATTTATGAACTAATATTTTGAAAAATCTTGTGAACTCATTTTCATGCATCCTCTGTTTGCATTTAATTTGTATCACCTGATTTTTTCCTTTTTTTATTTTATGGTTGAGAAGCTGATGTTTTCATTGGAGAATCGTATATCCTTTGAATTATGGATTACTAACTGCACTATTATTGGATATTATACTAACGTGCAGGGTGTAGTCTAAATGCAAGGGTAGGAGCCGTAGAATGTAATGAATGACGAGGTTCAAAAATGGTCTTAGAGTGTAATTGAGAGACTGTTTCATTCATGCCGTTTTGAACGATAACTGATTGCAGATTACATGTATTCTTTAGTCGGTAATGTACAAAATGAGCCAGAACATATTCTCAAAGCAGAATGATTATGTATCTAATTTGTGTAAAACAGAAGACCTCGCTGATCCATAAGCTAGACATTAGTAATTAATTTGATGTCAAATCATTAACTGATAGACTGGAAGTAGTGACGTGCTCTCAGCCCCAACCCCAAGATGTTTGAAAACACTTTGAGGATATTAAGCGATCTCTCATATTTCCGTACATATACAACATGTCGGAAAAAACTTAACTTTCTGTCGAATATCACTTAGAAATCTTATTTTCTTGAGCACTGGACTAGATGTGTTATTGATGTAGATAACAGGAATATAAAAGTTAGTCTTCAGAAATGGACACAAATGTTCTTTCCAGGAGATAAAAATATTGCTATTCTGCGCACACCATGCATCAAATTTATTCATAACTGTTCGTGATTGTCTCTCAATCACATTTGACTCTTGACAAGATATTTGCAAGTCTTCAACATATATATTACCTTGAACTGAAGGTGAAAGTTTATGAAGGATGTTACTTGTGAATATTGTAAAAATAATTACGCTTAAAATACTGCCCTGAGGAAAATCCTCAGTTTGTATAAAGTAGATCCAACGTGGCCTTAAAACGACGGTAGTAAAAAAATTCTGTGTGAAGTTGCATTGACCAAGCGTTTCAGAATCTTAACCAAAGCAACTCGTTGAAGTTATTGGTCAATAATTAAAAAAAATCAGAAGAGAGGCTATTTACTTGCTTTTAGAACCTTAATAACTATAGTTTTGTTTCAAGTAGTTGGAAATTTATTTTTAGTTCAAGTCATATTGAACAAATATAATAAGTTAGACAAAGAATCTGAACTCAAATGACAAAACGTATGATAGTTGATTCCATTTAAACCAAGACTGGTATTATTGGCCTGTTGCAATGCTTCTTCAATTCTAACATCCGAAATCCAGAATTGCGAGACAAAACTTGTCTATAATTAAAACGAATTGATGAATGCTCAATCCAATTCTTTTATTGAAAACGAAATACCGAGAATCTGAGCTTGAAATAACTCCTAAAACTTTCACCGAGGATATTAGCGATGTCTGTTGGAGAAATGTATAAAACTGCACCAGACTTCAGTAGGGATGTAAAGTCCTTATAAGTACTGCTAGAGTTTCATTTTCTTCCACAAATGGTTATTAGATGCTGTAGATGTTATTAGCTCAACAGTGAACTTTGCGAGCTAATAATTTTGATTATGCAGATGTAAGACTTATAGGCTATTTTATTCTCCATTGTATAGTATCTCCCTACAATATAATCAAAATTCCCCATAGCTTTCTCTGTTTCTTGTAGATATTTTGGCATTCCGTGCTGCACCATGATTTGCAATGCTGACAAGGTTTAGAGGAACTCCTTTAATTTTTGCATATATGACTGTTTCAGTAACTGTTTTGACCACTGTATTAAATTTGTCAATTATAACCGTTACATTCTTAATTACTACCAATTTTGAAAACAGCACTCAGTTCTTCTCATTGTACACGTAAGTAAAGCTTCGTTGCGGATACAAATACCACTACTTCTAATTTGGGAGACAACTAGAGGATTATGACCTTTATTTTGAAAATTATCTCCTACAGTTAGATATAACAAAAGAATTAGTAATGAAGTACAAATGAAACGAATGAAAAGTTATTTGGGATTCGTGGAAATATGTTTTCTCTTCTTTGTTAAGCAGACAAAGACAGTTATCAGAAACAAACTTCTGACGACTGCGAAAAATAGTACGGTCTCTTCCCTACAAGGTATTATGACCGCTAAAATCACCAAGTAACAAAAATGGAGCTTGTTACTGCTCAATTAAGGCACCAAGTTCTTGATATATGATGCCTTGTGGTGGCTAGTATAATCTGCAGATTGTAATAAAGCAGGATATGTGAATTCTGACATATATAACCTCTTATGGATAGTGCTGGTTTGTGATTATTTGATATAAACGTGTCTAATCAGTATCCTTCGTTACTCAATATATTCGATGGCAATAAACCTCACACCATGAGAAATTACTAGTGGGTTACTGGAAAATTTCCTAAAGCACGATGCATGCGGGGTTATTAATTGAAATTATTGTTTTAATGCCATCAAGGTGGAAACACAAACCACAGTGCCAAGAAACTATCTAAATTGAAACGCTGCTTTCCTGGAGCTGAACAGTAATTCATCTATTCGTTCGCTAAATGATATATCATAATTTGAGGATTGTATAGTGATACTGTGAGGCAGTTTCCAGGGGAAAAGGATTTATGGGTGGAGATAGAAAGCTTGTGAGTGCCTTCCCGAGTAAATTTCAATTTCTAAGCTTTTCTCGTTTTTGATCTTGCAGAAGGAGCATTTTAACGAATATTTGATTTTGGCCTTTTAGCAAGTTTATTTGGTAAAGGGAAGGGAAAATGAATTGGTTTGTTGATGTAGTAACTTTCTCAGAAGCGTTTACATAGCTAACATAAGATTAGGGAGTTCAACAAACAACTACTCATCTTAGTTCAGGATATGAGCATATTTTTTACTTTGATGGTAGTGATCTTTTCCAGTATCTTTACCTGGAAACATCAAAAATAGGAGGGATGATCCATCACACTCTATAGCTAAGAAAGCCTGAACACTCTCTTGTGACGTCATCAACCGATGGCTGCAATCAACCGCCTTCGTCCACGATTAAAATATTCCGAAGGAACTGTTTTTATGTTATTTAAAAAATCCCTCACAATCAATTACTATAATATTTTTAAATTAATATTGATATTGTTTCCACGAAGAATATATAATTAATAGCAACTATATGTAAACACTTATTCAAGTATAACTTTGAATGAAAACTTTATAAAATCTAGACAATGAAATTTTATTCAATATTGGATATTAAATTTTCTTTGGTGTACTTTCAATGGAAATATATATCTGGTGATTATTAATGAGCTAAATCTAATAATAGAATTATTTTCATGAAAAGTATATTTATACAAAATTAATCATTCCTGTGCATTTTTTTAAAATTCAAGCAAAACATTTTGGGTGTTATAGTTTATTCTAAAATAATAAATAACAACATAATCTATTATGAATTGAAAATATTTCTTTAAAATTTATTAAATGCAATATACATGATTAATTAATTAGCAAAATATATTCCCTGCGTATGATAGATTTTAAATATTTAATGCATTTAATGGGTGATAATTTTGTGTGGTTGAAGAGGAAAAGACAATCAGAAAAATAAAAAATAATTTATTAGAATCATACTTTCTTTATATTTCTTCAAAAATAATGCATAAATTTAGTTTGAAAAAGAAATATTCACATAAACATTTTCTTTAAAAAATAATGCAAGTTTGGCAATTTGAAATCTTATACATACAATGACTAAAATTAATAAATTTATATATATATATATATAAACAAAATTTACCTATATAATTTTGAATATTACAACACAAATAAATTATTTACATACATTAGAAGAAAGTTAAACTATATACATAATTACTACATTTTTATTCAATTTATTTTGATGCATTCATAATAATGGATAAAAATAACTATTTGTATATACTGAAATTTATTTTCAAAATGATTTTAGTTTTAAAAGGAAATAAAGATTTTGGATACAATTTCTATTTCAAATTGCATTAAAAAGTAATTTTTTTAAGAATTATGAAAAGTTTGAAGTTTTCTTTTTTTAGATAGAGCATTAATCACTATAGAGTCATTGGTTTTTGTGCAATAATTTTTAAGGAATATATTTATGCAGGATTTGACAATGAACAATTTTATTTCTTCAGCAGCATGTCCATTTTCACATTTTTCAAAAGGAAGGTAAATTTCAGATTCATTTAGAATCCTTCTAATTATTGAAATTGCATATGCTCTATGATTAGAACATTTAAGGAATTCCTTTTCATATTCAATAGATAACAATTTACTTATAACTAAATAACAATAAATTGATAGTGTTATTTAGTTATAAGTAAAGAAATTTGTTCCTTTACAAAATATAAAACGTCT
Source organism: Latrodectus geometricus (assembly GCA_026290005.1). Classification (NCBI taxonomy): domain Eukaryota; kingdom Metazoa; phylum Arthropoda; class Arachnida; order Araneae; family Theridiidae; genus Latrodectus; species Latrodectus geometricus. Next base: position 73,906 of record JAPDSC010077199.1, on the reverse strand, counting down.
TTCTACAGTTTATTTACAGTATTTTCTGACAAAAAGGATAAAGTATTATCAATTAAGTCAAATAAATCTGTTTCAACATAGATGCAATTTTGGATTTTGTAGGTTTACAATTATTTTTTTACCATTTTTCTCATCAAAAACTTCTCTAGTTCGAAATATATCAGTTGGTTTAAAATGCAGTTCACACACCTAGAAGTAAAATTTAAATATAAGAAAGCTGATAAACATGAAACAAAGAAGTAAGTCTTCTTTACTAATTTCTATTTGATACATTTTCTATTTGATATGATAAGAAATCTCAGTATTTTCTTTTCTAATAATAGATTATGGAAACAAAAACATTAAGATCATTCTGCTAATTATTTCGAAATAGCTTAGAGTTAAATATCATTATAGTTCTCTATTACCCCTACGCATTTTATTGTTATATCGAAAAATTAATAATTATTTTACTTTTCTATGAAAATTTACATTTGAACAATATGAATTTAATAAGTAATAAATTTTAAAAAAGTTCCATAGGAATTCACTTTTGATTTCATTTGAAATTTTCTATAACTGTTAACGTTATTAAAAGAAATCAAAATTAAAATAACTAGCTAAACATGATGCAAATGAGACAATAAATAAAATTAATTTACTTACCCTGGAATGTTTGGTCACTTCCATAGTTTTCTCTCGGCATTGCGCTAATCCATTGGCGTTTTAAACCTTCACGTGGGAATCGAAATAGAGAAACTTTAGGTCCATTATCATAGTTGCCTTTACAGGCAGTTACACAACATTTATAAGGCATGTTCTTGAATATTGTACGGAATAAAAACAATATATTTTGAAAAATATGTCGAAAATGAGTGATTGGTTAATGGTAAACAACACAATAACAAGTCTCTGTTCAAGCGTCACTTAGAAAGCGATAGCCTGCGGATGCAACGTCACAGCCATTTGGTCACGTGGTAGTCAGGCTTTCTGCTATTAGAAGGTACTGGATGATCACCTTTATAGATGACGTATGCCTCTTTCGATGTGCAAGACAAACTCTCATGCTCAAATGCTTTGCAATCAGTCAATAAGTCAGTTTGTCGGTCAAGCATTCTTCGAATGTCCAAATCGCAAACACTGGAAACATCAGCAAGGATTAAGAATAAATGGGTGAATGGACAAATTAATATTTGTAATTTTTATATGCTGCAGAAGGTCTGACATCGCAAGTTAGAATTATATGTTTGATATTAACAAACTTATGACGTCTGACAGTTATGAGTTTTACAGCGTAGACTTTTTGAGTTTGAAGATTTTCTAAAATTTCCTTCATTGGCGTATTCAACTGATCCCTTATGAAGGTCACTCTACATGAATAATTAAGGCTACCATGAAGCGAAACAGTTACCTTTAAGTTAGCGAGAAGACGTATATTATGATAGCTTGAGAATCAGAAGCGACTTCAACAAGAAGGTCACATAAAAACAACTTTCGTATTTCTTTAACCTCATCTTTTTCTGATTATACTTTTTGAATTAGAAAAGGAGATAATATTTCAAACGTATCCTCCTTTCGTTTTGTTACATAAAATTTTGACCTTACTGTTGCTCCTATGAGAGAATTGAAAAATTTATATTGTCTTCTCAAATAATGAAATTTCTGGAGCTAATGGCACTATCGACCATCTCGTCCAATAAGGGGATGCAAACCAGTTGCACAGTATTTGTTAGCTGCTATTCACTCACAGTATATATTCTGAGATGATCTCCACAATAAACAAGGCGTACAACGAGTAGATATACTAATCGGTTGATCCATAAAGCCGACTGATGTTCTGAAGATCACAGTACATTTATCGTTTGCCTGATGCAGAGGCCAGAGTAATAAGTTGCTCTCTGAGGGCCTCAATTACCAGGACGCTCGCTTCCAAGGACACAGGTATACATGTACGGCAAACTCTTCAGTGAGTTAGTATCCATGAAAAGTTATTAGCAATAGAAAAGTAATAACTAATTAAAAGGAACCCTCAAAATCTTGCAAGAAAATCACAATAAGGGAGAAGGGGGAAAAAAAAAAGAAAAAGAAAAGGCATAAGAGAAGTAGAAGAGAAAAGAGGACAGATCACTGGGGTACCTCAGGATTGTGACACCTATGTTTATTCGAAAAAATAAATTCCCTGAGGGGTAAATGTAATTTGGAGAGTAATATTTTCAAAAAATTTATTTTACTCTGATTTATGTGATTAAATATATAAAAACAGGAACTGACTATTGAAAAATTCAAAATACATGTAAAACTTTTAAAAATTGTAAAATCTTGAATTTATTAAATTTTATGAATTTATAAGGTATATTCCACATAATTGTCCATTTTTTTAAAAATAAATTTAGTAAAATATTATTTTTATATATAGTATAGTAAAAATTTATTAAACTTTTATGAATTTATAAGGTATATTGCACATAATTGTCCATTCTTTTGAATAAATTTAGTAAAGTATTACTAGTTTCAGAATATTTCAACATGTAGTCAAAAATCCTTTTAAATTTGATTTGGAAGAAAATACTATTAGTTCTTTAATGAACAATGAAACAAAATCTTTGATTCAGAAAACTTTTTACATCTATCTTTTAATCTTGTTTAAATGATATAAAAATATTCAACAATGAATAAGTTCGAAAATAATAGAGACAAGTTCAAAAGTATATGTTAAAACTAATATTGAAATATTGAATTCCGTAATTGAGCACATAAACTTTCTTAGAGAAGCTATTAACGACAATTATATTTCTTACGTATGAAAGATGAAATGACTTTGTTAAGGATAAATCTTCAAACTCAGCTTTACACTCTCAATTTGCATAAATAAAGAATATTTCAGTCAATATGCTCTTTTATGCCAAAAAATAGGGTATATTATTGATTGGTTAAAAACAAAAAAAAAATCAAATTATTATTAGTTACTTTAAGAAATTAGATTATAATTTCATAAGAATCAAACAGAAGTACTAAAGTTTCAAAAAATACTCTAGACTATAAGTAGAAAATGTAAGCTGCATAATCACGGTGCATTTTAAATGCATAATTTATTACATCAAAGGAGGTAACTTTCAAAACGCAAACATTTTTTTGTGAAAGATGGTCGTTATCACCGTAAAATCAATATTTTCGCTTCTAGTTCAGCAAAACTATATTCTTCCAAATCGTATTCGACAGTCAAGGCAGCTCTTCTAAAAGTATTTTGGTATCAAACTCCAAATCTAAAATGTTTATCGTAACAGATCTCCAGCTGTTGCGATAACCCACTTTGTGAAATCAAGAAAAATCACTATGGAGTTGAGGTGTAATTCTGTTGTATAAAAAGTATATCTATCTAAAGTAGTCAATTAAGTTAGGGAAAAGGGCATTACATACATATATAATATGAAGTGTGGATTTCTCGTTCTTGTAACACTTTTACATACAAAGCCTAGTTAAAAAAAAAAGTCCCGCCATATGAAGTTGTTTTTAGAAATAATAGTGCCCAGCGATGTATCCTACATTTGTTTGCATCTTCTATCTTGGACACTTAATGATTTGGGAAGAAACTTTCGCAGATGATTTATAAATCATACTTTTATCATGTCATCATCTAAAAAATTCAAGCCAGACTTTAATCATTTGTTTTTCCCATTTAAGAGTGACCGTAACAGCTTCTAAATTGATTCCACATAAAGCCTCTGCTCTAATTGAATTAGAGGATGATCTATGTTCTGCAAGCTCGTCAGTTCTTTCATTACTTTCAGCATCAACGTGTTTTGCCATCCAAATAACAGTTAACGTGCTTCTAGTTTCAATTCATTTAGATGGTTACTACATTCCAAAACCATTTCAGAATTAATTTGGAATGAGTTAATAGCCAACAAAACTGTTTGTCTTCAAAACGAATTTTTTTTTAGATTTAAACTGTTTGAATTCAAAACTAAAAATGAAAATCCGCTTATTCTAGTAACCTTAAATTTATTAAGAGGCAGTTAGCAAGTACATCAGCATAAAAAGCAGTGGCACACTTCCCACGTGCTTTTGAGAGGTTATTCTGGAATCATTTATATTAGTGATATACCATTTATTTATGTCCTGAAAGGTTGTCTTCTTTTAATCCACCTGATAACCAGATAAGACCAACGATATTATAATTAAACTTATTGTCCTTCCATTCTTCTCTGGTAGTGTAAATTATCTCAAAAATGTCTGTAAAACAAGCAAGTTCTTTCCATGATGTCCGAAAGCAACATTAGAAAGGTTCATGAATTATTCTAGTAATAATTATATCGAACTTCAGCTGAGGTCTTATTATAATATTACTTCTGCAACATCATTATAGAAGCAGTAATTTTAGCAGGGTTACAAATGAAGATGCCATGAGAGGTCGTATCTAAAATAGTTTACAGTGCTTCAGTTTTTGCAGAGATCTTAGCACCTATGATATACAAGCAGGCCACTGTTTGTAAACTCACGATACCGTCCCTCATAATTCTTTGCTCTAATTTCTATCGAAACTTATGTCTCTGTGAGTTCTCAGATTACAGAGTCTTAAGTTAGGATAAATCTGATAATTTCAATGTACATTCAAAACATAATTTTTTGAACGTTAACTCCAGTTTTTACCAAGAATACATCTGCACACTATAATACAATTTTTGCTTGATTAATCTTATAATCAATATGCTTATTCGAAGTAAGCATTTGATCAAGAGTAGGCCCAAATCCTCATACTTCACTTATTGATTTAGAGACTCAAACATTTTGGGGCAAAAAAAAAAAAAAAAAAAAAAAAAAAAAAAAAAACTCAACCTATTTCTTTGCAAGTAAAAAAAACAAGATTGATTTTCTGATGACTAATCTTCATATCATTGTCTATGTACTAGTTGAGAAGATAACTTTATGCATTTTGAATCAATTGACAAGTTATGTAGCAATTTTGTTAAAAGTTTTGCAAATATGAGTAGCACAATGTGATCTGCATATCCTTGATTTTAGTAACCTATATTATTCAAATGAGTTTTTATTACCAGGCTCAAAAGTAAAAAAGATAAAAAAAAAATTCTTTGATGGAAACTTCTGGTAGTCTGTTGTTGTTTCTCATGACACTTGGCAACGCCAAGCCCACCCGTCAGAGAGGGAGCGTCTTCCGTTTTTGAATAGAGCACCCTCATACGAAGGTAGAAGTACGACTTTTTGGCTCATAGATGGCAGCACCATCTAAAATTATATTCATTTATTGTATAGGAAATTAATCAATATATTTTATCATCACGTAGCGTGTTGCTCAACTACCATTAATGGACCTTATAGGACGACTTTTCATAGTAATTTGAACGTATTGAGAGCAGCAGGAATTCTGGAAAACTCCCAAGCACCTACCCATTTATACAAAAGGCTATACAGATATACCTACAAAAGGCAGAAACTCAAAATTCATATTTTGTTATTTGATAGAGGCTGGAATAAATTCCAGGATTTTCTTCTTCGAAGAAGGGGTTTTTACAATTATGAAGAGCTTGGAAGCATCATACATTGAACCTTCATAATGAACAGTTTAATATGATTAATATCCAATGTATATTATATATGCCACATTATATTGCTTATTACAAAAGAGAAGATATAGGAAAAACACCGAAGTACATACCATATGCCATATGGTATGTACTACGGTCATATGATAGATGTTTCTAAAGGAAAAGTATAAAACAACATAACATCTTCTTTTGTTTAGCAATGGCTTGGCTTGAGCCTGAAATTAGTGTTCTACTTTTAAAAAGACTATTCTAACGTCACGTCATGAGCCTAATCATTAATTTTAGTTCACATAGAAACTAAATTTAGCATGCAAGTAATCGATATTCAACTTAAAGCCCATGAATAGAATATTTAAGATCCATTATATTTCTAGAAACTTCTCTTAGTAAGGATTATAATTAATTTTTAATTGTTGGAATTCCAACATTGGACAGTCACGTATAAAAATGATAACTAATAAATATAATGAAACGCAAATAGAACAAAAATAATCTAGGAATAATTTTAATATTATACTTTGAAATGCTTTTTGATTTAAATCATTCGTTTGATTTAAATTATTATAATGTTCTTACATTTTTAATTTAATTTATTCGAATGACTTTATTAAAATGTAATAAAAATTAAAAATAAGATTGTTTTTGATTAAAGCGCCATCTGTACATTTGATTTTAGATTATTTTGTTTCATAGATGGCGCTCGAAAAATATGCACACTTTGTTTTCAATTCTGAAACTTGCGTTGTTTGTAATCCTCTACGTCGTCGCTTTTCAAGATGTGTTTTCTATTTCAGTTGCTAGCATGTGTGCGTCTTGTGTTCGTTAATCGAGTGTGTGTGTGAACTTTTATCGTTATCCAAGTTTCAAGCCGTCCAGAAGATTAATATATTGAATTTTATTTCATTCAATCATGGCTAATGATCGTGATAAAAAGGCCCAAGAAAGGGAAAAACTGAAAACTATTATTGACCAATGGAATGCTAACCGATTGGATATATTTTGGTTGTCGGATCCCAATGAGGTTAGTTATACACGCATATTTTTAATTATGATGAAATCAAATGAATACATATTCATTAGGTCTATTGAAAGCTATCCTTTATTGTGCACTTTATTGCGAAAATTCAGTTTAATTACTTATATTTATGTTTACACAATTCAAGATGGCGCACTTGTATCACACCCTCAAGGCTAACAGACAGGTAGAAAAGATGTAAGATGTAGAATAAATTGTAAACACTTTGTATTGGACTATTGACTGAAAAATTAATTTCACAGAATTTTGATGATTTGTGATTAGTTAACTTTGAATGTATTTTAAAAGGTGTCAGTTTAAAATTTTAGTTTACATCGAGAATTTTGACAATTACGATGAACGCAAATATTTTTCGCTTGTTCTAGACGAATTTAAATGGTCATGATTTTTCATATTGCTTAAAAATGTTATGGATAATATTTTTTAATTACAATAAATGTTGTATTTGATATTCTTTCACTTTTTAATTTATAGGGAACACGCCGTGTATTTTCGTAGATTTCTTGCAAAGCGCTTGTAATTGTCTTAAATTTTGTAGCTAAATTTAATAATGTAGTAAAATATAGGAAGTTTTGTTTGAAACTTTTTGATTAACTTTCAATACATAGCATTAGTGATAGTACTATAGTATCGTATTGCCGGTTCCCATATTATTGCATCACGGTTTGTTGACATTTTTAAGTAGTTGACGTAAGAGAGTGATATTAGATAAACTATATATTTAAATTGTGATTATCATTAAGTCTTTTCATCGAGATTAATTATCTTAATACTTTAAAATAAGCATGCATTATTTAAGAATAGTGTGTTAGTGATTTTTTGTAGTTATTAGATTAACTTATAATTATGTAATTAACTGTAATCAGTTTGTTGCAGTTAATAGTATTGATGTTAGTGTTAATTCAAATAATGTTAATTTATTTTAATTTGAATATAATAAATAACTATGAATCATTTATAATTAGTAAAATAAATTTTTTCTTAAACCATTGTTCAGCAGTTTCTACATCATTATTCATTATCCTTTCACTGGATACATTTTTAAGAATAATAATAAAAACTGTAACAAGAAATGATTAGTGTCTATGGTATTTTTCTCTTTTTTACTTACATTTATTTCTTAAAAATATATATGAGATTTTTTTATCTGCCAGTTGGTCATTAAATTTGTATTTGCAAGGAATTGTAGAAATATCCAAAAATCTTAATGAAATATATCTGTAGACAATGGTATATAATGTAAACATTAAGCCATTATAATCCCATGACTAGACCGTGTTTTTCAGAGTAAAATCTCTTGTTCAATCTACTTGAATCCATCCTCTCAAACTAAATCCAGGTTAGGTAAACTTAAAAAAAAAAGATAGTTTGTTTATACTTTTAACATGTTCATAGATTGAGTTGGATGTTTAGGAATTTCCAAGTATATTTTACATTATAGAAAATCACAGAAGGTAGGATGGAGTGGATGTGAATGAATAAAGAATTTTTCTCTGTTAGACAATTCATTGTACAATCTTGAATTACTAAAATTTGCTTTATTTTATAAAAGATTTGCAAAGAAAGATTCAATGATCAATGTTTATATGAGCATTGTTAACATGAAGAAAATAACTTAAAACATATTTGTTTTATATAAACATCTGTCGAGAATAAAGTTAAAGAGGATACTTTTTGCTATAAAATTTAGTCTAGGCAATATTTAACTTGTAATTTTTTCAATAAGGGAAATGTGCGTTAAATCTATTCATTTGAAATATTTTATGAGTTATAATATTTTTTTGTCTTAGACTTATATTAAAATGAGTATATGTATATGTTTACTGTATGTGTGTATTTATAAATACATATTATTTTACTTTTTAATTACATTTAGAGAGAGTTCCAATTGCACCACAAAATTTTTGATAAAAAAATAGCTGATTGAATAAAAATTTGTTAATGCTTATTGTGATGAACAGAAACACTTTTTGAAATAAGACATAATTATTATTGTATTTTTGTTATGATATCATTACTCTTCATAAATCACTTAATTTAACACTTAATGTACATTAATAAAAACTTCTACATTTTTGGTAAATACAGAAATGTGATACTTAATTAGTAACCAATAAAGGAAAGTTCTAAGAAATTAAAAGAAACAAAATCAACGTTTGAATGATACAGTAAAATATATCTTGTAAGAAATGTTTGATAGTTATATTTAAGATGTCAATTTCAATTGATTTTAATGTTAATGAAACATGTTTTATAGATTTAGATTTGTAGGAGTAAATTAAATATACCAAAGGAAAAAAAAATTAGGTGCATGAATAGTTATGAAGTAATTTTAGTATATGTGTCGTATTTTCGTTATACCAGATTAAAGGAATATGAAAATATACAATAGTGGTATATATATATATATATATATATATATGCTAGGAGATGTGAGAAATTTTCTCCAGTTAGATTAATGGGTTAGATCCATCCATAATTAATAACTGTTAACCTTTTAACTGTCATGCCCGAGTATTACTCGGAGTAATTTTTTTTGGGTGCATCATATTGTTGTACCCGAATATATATATCGGGAGATGTTTATTTCGACTTCATATCTTTGTCAAACCAAAACTGTAACTTGGGAAAAGTTGATGTGTAAGTTAACTACTAAGTTTATTTTATTATTATAAAAAAATTTGACAATTTGTGTATCCAAATCATCAAAATAACTTGACAATTAAAGGGTTAAACTGTCTTTGAATTATGTCAACCTCTGAGATGGCATATTTTCCCTCACACCAATAAAGGAACACAAGGCCTTTGAAACACCATTTAATACAGAAAATAACATCTTGTAATGGTTTTTTTTTTTTTTTTTTTTTTTTTTTTTTTTTAAATTATCAAACTAAGTTGATTTTTTTCTAGCAAGCTATCCTAATTCTAATTAGTAAGTTATCAGTCATCTATGTGAATTAAGAAAATATTAAGTGATGGTTACATAAGGCAGACTGCATTGCTTGTTTGAATGATACACTTTTTTCTTGTTTTTTATATTTCATTGGATCTTTAATAATAAAATAAATATCTAGTTTTCAAAATGCTTAAGAATACCTCAAATTATTTAAGATACTTTTGTATTTATTTAAAATTTCAGTATCAATATGCATACAAAAGTACATTTTACACTTATGCATATAGTTTTCCAATTTAAATAACTTTTTACATTTAGTTGTTAAATTTGGTCATCACTTAGTTCAACAGTTATTGGCTTTGATTTTCATTATAAATGTTCAGCTGGTAGGTGAACATTTAATACTGACTTTTAATACCACTCATCAGCTTCTGTTCCCAACTTCCATTTTAGACATAGATAATTTTAGTTATTGGGAATCCACTAAACAATGGGTCACTCATAGATAAATTTATAATAGTAAACCAAACTCGAAACTTTCATGGACTGTAGTTTCCAATGGAAAATCTGTACATAGCTTTCAAATGAAAATTGTGGTTTGCATAAAAAGCGATATTATATTTGCTGGCTTCATCATAAAATAGTCTTAATCAGCTGAAAGCAAACTGTATGAGATGTTAAACATTTGAAAATTCTCTTTAGTAATAAACTTATTAAATATTTAAGTCTGACTTCCTTTCATCTATGTTACAATGCTCTTCTTTTTGGTTGAATATTTGAAAAAACAATTGTAACACCAAATTGAAATAAATAGCAAGTAGCATCATTTTTTAAAAATAATACTGGTAATGTGTAAAGAAAGGAGTTCAGTGCTATTAGTGTGCTTTTATGTTTTCTCAGCAAGACGTCAATTTTAAAAAGAGGTAAAGAACTACAGGTCTACTTTAGAAGCAAGAGTTCTAGCAAGGAGAATTATGTCATTTAAATTACACTCTGTAACGTTGATATTCAAATTAGTGTTAATAGCATAAATTAGTGTAAATTTAAATAGCTTACAAATATTGTATTAAATAAAAATGGCTTTTATTTTAAATTGGTCAAGAGAATGACGTCCTGATATGTTTCATTCCATGTTGGTATTCTCTATTCAAATCCAGGCAAAATTTTTGCAGACAAACAGAATAAGAATTTTACTTGTATTAGTGACAGCCTAGTAATTTTAGTCTGCAAAAAAAGAAAAGCAATTGAAAATGTATATTTTAATGTGAAAAAAGTCAAGGGCAAATATTTTGCTGTGATAACTTATAACGATAACTTAGTAATAATGATAACTTAGTAGTTAAGTTGACAAACAAAAAGCATGAAAGTAATTAGTTATTTTAAAAGGATCAAAAGGAAATATTTTCTTGTAAAGCATTCAATTTCTCTATAAAATTCAAATTTGTATAATTTGGCTACATAATGATTTAAAGTATTTTGAGGTTACTAAAAATATAGGATTTAAAACATTTATGTTCAACATTCTATTTCCTTTATAATCTGAATTTGTTTTCTGTTTCATAAATGCATAAAAATACTAAGTTGAAGGAATCATTTATGTCAAAGAGTATTAAAAAACAGTAAATTAATTTTTAAATGCAGAAGTAATTTAAGTATGCAGAAATTAAATTTAAGAATTTTTGTATTAAAATCACCTGAAGGAATGGGAACATCAGATGTACATCCTAAAAGTATTGAACAATATGTTAAAACAATATGGACATCTGATATTCTTAATCTAAAGACAGCTGAATGCTTAAATTTAACAAAGGATTTATATCATAAGAGTATTAAACAAAAAACTAAAAAAATATTAAAATGTGAAATTAGCATTAAAAGGCTTAAAAATTAAGTTTTTTTATAATAAAGCACAGAAATGTGTATATTCCTGTTCAGTTTATTAATGTAGAAAGAGAAAATTGGTTTGGTTTGTTGCTCAACAGTAATTTTTTTTTGTGCATGAGAGCTGATTAGTCTGAGTCCTACAGTTTGAAGTGGATTTTGAACCACAAGAACATCCTTTCTGAAGGTTGGTTTCAAATCTACAAATAGTTTGAATCAAAGGCCAAAGCACTACAGTTAAACTGGGTATTATGTTGCGTAATTCCTGTGAATGCTGTAATAAAAAAGCTGTAAACTAATTTATACCACATTTTAAAAATAATAATCTAATTATTTATATTATTTTTAAAATGTGTTTGAAAATATTAAAATGAATACTTCATTAGTTCAGAAATAATCTTAATTGTATACCTACTATTATGTTCGAAAATATTTTCTAACACATTTTGAGAAATAACTAGAATATTTTATAAATAATATTCTAGTTTTTTTTTTAAAATAATAATCTTATTTTTAAAATGTGTTAGAAAATATTTCCGAACATAATAGTGGGTATACAATTAGCTCATTTCTGAACTAATAAAATATTTATTCTAATATTTTATTTGTAAAATCCTAATAATTATAATATTTAGCTGCTTCCTTCATTCTCTGAATATTGGCGCAGCTTGTCCTTTTTGGACATTGCGCCACAAAACGCAACCAATCATTCTCTCTGAATAAGAAAAATCTACCATCACATAATGTTATCACTATGCCACCGGAATTCTGTCTGTTACTTTAATGAAGTTATTTGCTTCACATAATAATCTGTGCTCATTTGTTAGTATTATAGATGCTGTGTACTTTGTCGAATGACTAACTTATATGTTTAGGAAATATATCTTTCATTTTTAATTTTTAAAATGTCATTAATGAAAGTCCACCCGACAAAATAATTTGCTTTCTAATTAAAATTCCCTATGTGAGAAACTATTTTTTATGATAATATATTCTTTATTGTATACTCTTATTGTGGTGATGCAAAAAAACTCTTTTATAAACAGCTTGAATTTTTCATTTTAATGTACATTTGAAAGAAGATATAATAAAAATATCAATATTAATGTCAAAAATGTCTGGCTATCGTTTAGAAGTATACAAATTAACACATCACACACATAATAAATCTCCAGTCTAAGAGACACAATTTTTTAAACAAGTTTTTAGTTGTATTGGACGATTTTTTACTAGCTACTATCCTCTCAGCTAATGATGGTTTTGATTCAGGTGTGAAGTAGTGGATTCTTGTTTCCATTGTCACATATTAATGGAAAAAATGCTTTTTATTTTGGTTGAAGGCTCTCTTAATTGTTGGCGCATTGTTTTTGGTCTGCTGTGAGGAAATGCTGCACCTGCTTTGAAAGCAACTTGTGCATACCCAAATTGTCATGTAAAATTGTAAAAACACCTTAAATATATTTCTTCAAATATATTTAAGATGACAGCCACCTCACACACCTTCATTTTACGGTTTTTTAAAACTATGTTATGGAACGGCTGTGGATTTTGGACAAATGGGATGTTTTAGTATTCAATTTCAAATTCAGCATACCTATCAATAATAGTTGATTTTCCTAGTGCAGTTCCCTAATGTAATGCTTATCAAGCGGCTGTTTGGCTTCAACTCCTTACTATCCATTGCCTTGAAAATTACAAAACTGAGGCCAATAAATGACTTTAATATCCAAACTAAAGGTTAAAATGCCATGAAGTTTTGACATGCACTGTTTGAAAGTTAGCACTACTTGGAAATCATATGATTTGTCAACAATGTTGTCTTATGTATTAGACCTGAGACTTACTGAGTGATTTATTATAATGTATATTAATATATGAGATTCAATATAAGCTATTTGATTTTGTAACACCTTTCAATTTATTCTTCATTGATAGAAGAGGGTTTCAATGGTGTCAGGTCATTGATGCTCAAAAAACAATTTTGTTGATATGTGTAGTGTGTGGAATGGCAGTATATGAAGTAACCTATTATGTAACTTATGATTTGTGACCACATTTCTGATTGGTAAGGAAATTGTTACTGTGTTTGATCCTTTGAAACAATCAAAATTTGCTTCTATCATACTACAATCTCATATATAAAACATTCCAAAATTGCTTGTATCATATAGGATACTCATTATATTCACTTGATCTTTTGTTCCTTTCCTTGTGTAGTTTGAAGAAGATGGGTGCTCTAGTGTTAACTTTATTATTTGAATATAGTTCAAAATTTACTACAGGATAACTTAATCTGTTAAACAATTGAGGAAATCATGTGGTCTCAATTTAGTGTTTTGTATTTGTCATTCTAATTTTTCATGCTATTTGTATTTTTACTCTTGTAATTGACATTTTTTGACACAGATATTAATACTTGTGTAAAATAATATATATATATATAATCTGTTAAATGACAAACTAAAGCTCTAAAATGTTGAACTAATTTGAGATATTTTATTCTCAGACTACTTATAAACTTTCTTGTTTTTCTGATGGTTAAATATCTCTAATTTTTGATGCAAGATATAATATGGCCTTATTTAAAAGTTTGAATAGTGCAATTTCTTTATAGTATGGCCGTTACATTCGTTTATAATATATTTATGGTAATTACTTGTTATTGCATGGTAATTGCCATTGTTCATAATATTTTTATAATCACTATAATAAAATTGTCCTATATTGTACAAAAAGTGTTGAGAATTTTCTTTTAAGTAATTTTAGCTTTGTTAAGATAAGAGTTGAGTTTCTGCTCAAATTTTTTGACTAGTTTTTTTAAAAAAATTTAGAGAATCCTTATTAAAAATTATAAATTTTATAAAATAGGAATAGTTTTTATCTATTTTTATAATTATAAATTAAAAATAAAATTTAAATAGTAATGAATTTAAAATTGTCTAAAATCCATTTGAGTTGTTTGAGATTTTAACTTATTCCCCCCTTCCCCCAATTTTATAATTTAATTCATTGCAAATTCAATTAGTTTAGTTATTTTTCTTCAGCAGATAAATGTTATTTTTCAAAGTTCACTGAGAAATATTTTTAATGCTTAGCTTTTTATTTCTCTTTCGTTGTAGATACATGTAAATATTAAGGAGAAAAAAAAATTTCGTCGATATAAAATGAAAAAGATTATAAACTATATGAAGCATTCCATTAATAGAAAAAATGTAATCGTGAGCTAAAATCGGATTGATGAACAGCTAAGATAAGGAATTAGGGCAGTATTGCTCTTGACCTTCTTGAATCCGAATGACATGGTTTGACTTTCCTTATGAGTTACTAGACTGCCTGTTATTTATATTTTTCCGCGTGCTTGTTCTTTATTTTTATTGTGCACTTTGTATCATTTTTTATTTTTAATGTTTTGTGACTAGTTGCTCATTATTTTCATGTGTTTAATTTTAATGCGTCAGTTTTTTGTAAGTGCGTCAATGTTTATTTGTAATTTATCGTAAATAAAGTTTTGTTACATTAAAAAACCGATCATATTCTAATATGCTCTGCAATCAAGAATGAATGAAAGATTTTAAAATAGGACAAATTTATTATGGTGAAAGTTATTAAAATTTTTTTTTCTAAATTGGAATAGTTTAAGAATTGCTAAAAGTTAAACATTTAGCATGAACTTACAATGAAAGATTGTATATGAAAATAAAGTTATTTTGGTAAATAATTTATTGTGTAATCGCAATTTTTTGCAGATTCATACACAAATGTTATATTTAATATAGATGCATTGTAAACACTTAAAAATATATTAAAGCATTTTTTAGCTACAAATTTTGTATGTCCTTGAAGCAATATTTATTAAAAATTTCAAAACAATTTGCATTTAAAAATAGTAAGCATTAGGCTTAGAATTATCGAATCGTCAAGATTCGAAGATTGCATTTTCATATATTAATATTTAATAATTGTTTGAAATTAGTGACAAAATGTAATGTTACGTTTTTAATAATATATTTAGTATTTAGTAGGGAATTAAAATTTGTTCAAAGAATTTCCAAAATTAAATCTTTACTTCGTGTGCTACAGTTGACGAACTCAGAATTCATCCCCTGCACAATAATACTTATGTAACTTTAAAAATTTGTGGCTTCTGTCAAATACTTTCACGCTTGAGCACTTGGTTCCCTCTCTCTTGTCAATATAAATCCTTCAGGGTGACATTTTATGGTAGGCGGTAATCTTGCATTATCTGGTGAGGGTGGGGAACAGTGATAGGAAAGAATAGGCGACAATTGTTCACACCTCCATGTGCAAATTCTCAAAAAAGAAACCTTGCAGTACCCTCTTTGAACCTTTCAGCTGTATCCCTGATGAACCATTTTTTTAAAAGCCTTTCAGTATTGTACAGAAGCCAAACATGATTTGTCGATTTTATCTATCTGGAGAATAGTTTTTAACCTTGTTTTAGTATTCCTACTGGGCTGTTATAAATTTGCTTTAAATATCAGTTAATAAATGTCACGTGAAAATGAAATATATTAAGCAATAAATTAATTTAGAAACTCTGTAGAATATCAGTGCTCACGAATCAAATATTGTTAAATATCTGAATTTTTTAAACTGCATTCACATTTGTGCGACTTGAGTGAGTGGTTTGCTGTTCTACGATCTGTTTGCATACAATGGTTATTTCTATCGAGGTCAGCGATTTCAGAACTGCAGATTAAAATGTTACTTTTAATAATTAATAAAAATAATTAATTCCTAATAATTAATAACTTCATTGCTTCCCTGTGCTAATCGAAACCACGAAATTTTGAATAAAAACCTACTACTCTGCTGCCAATTTTATGCAGGTGAGCGATTGCTAATGAAATGTTTTATTCATTTAGAAGCTTTTTTTTTTTTTTTTTGTTAGATATATTTGTATATATAATATGAAATTATTGAAAATGGTTTACTTTGTATTTCTGTAGGAATTCTATTGAAAAATGCAATAAATTTTATATAATTTATGAATTTGTTAGAGGATAATTTTGAATACGGATGAATGATTGATATTAAGAAACATTGAATATTTGCGCAGAATTGCGTTTTTATCTATACAATACTCTTTAATAAAATTGCATGTGTGTTATTGCTGTTTTTATTCAGGAAAACATGAAAGAAATGCCCAAATCGTCCCAATCTAGTCACGTTCGAAGTTTCCGGAAGTTTTAATTATGAGCGTCTTTCAGAAATCTCGTCCTTCACTTCGAATAAACTCCGTTCATTTTTGAAGCAGGTACGGTTTCGCATTGCCGCGTAACAATAAAGGCCCTCTTAGCAGAAGGTATCATTTCCCCCTTTTGGTTTCCTGCAATAACGTTTTTGACTTGCTGCTTCATCACCCATGACAAGGCGGTCTGCCTTCCATCATCCGCCGAGATCGTAGAAATATTTGTGGCGGCATGAATTTGGCGGATTTGGCATGTTAATGTGGCATGTGGAATGTCTCAGACGGAGTGGGTGGCTGTGTAGGTCACTTTCCTCCTCCCTTTCAATTATTTCCTCTTTCGATAAATATCCTACTGCTTTTATTCTATATGATTTATTTTTACCCGATAGCAAATTTTGGTGCAATAATTGGAACTGTTGTCGATAGTACTGGTAAATGTATTCTTTTCCTAATTTTGATTTAAACCCACTTACAGTTTGATTTGGATAAGGAAAGATGCGATATCTACCTACTTATGGACGTTTTTATGGAATCATTTATGGTATGAAGTCAGAAAATGAAAGCAATATATATAAAATTTCTTATCATGATTTCAAGTGCCTAAGTAGGCTGTTTATTCGTTAAAATGGAAGGGATTATCCAACTGTATTAATTTTTGCGAGTAGAAACTAAGGCTCTGCAAATGAATTCAATTTTTTGATTTTTCTTTTCTTTTCTAACATTTGCATTTATTTGAAGAGAACATCCGTCTACAAGTTCCATATTCTTCGATATAAAAGAAATAGCGCAATATTTTCTGTTTATTGAATATGAATCCAGAATATCTTTGTTTCTCCGCTGGTGCTTTATGTGGTCTGGAGAATATGATGGCTTCTCAAGGTTCGACTTTAATTTATCGTAGTTTCAAAATTAAAAGGCAATTGGATACTTACATATTAGCGCCACTGCAGCTAATTTCGCGCCAAAACAAATATAATTAGTGCTTAATCTATTGTTAGAAAATTTATTTTGCTATTCATAAAGAGTTTTCTTAATCTTTCTTTTCTTATCTTATAAAAAAAGAAATATTCTAATTATAAGGAAATTTCTTTGAAATTCAATCGGCTTAAAAAGCTGCGGTGGCGCTAATATGTAAGTGCCAGCAATTGTTCTGTATGTCGTTTTTTTTTTTTTAACAGAAATAGATGTCCCAAAACATCGCATTTACCAAAATGCATTTTATAAAAAACCATTTTGTGAAGTTAAAAATTATTTTTTATTTCGATTAATAAAAGACATTTCTATATTTTTTCTAGTCATTAATTGGTTCTACCGTTTATTGTTTTGTCTATTTAAAATAGGGGAAATTTCCCTCTAAAAGTATGCTACCTATTTCTTTTGTCATATAGGCGCAATTAACCCTATATTAGCGAATAGTATTTTTTTTTAATATTTTAATAAAAATCAAGTAAAAAAACATAATCATAAAAACATATTTTAATAGAACACAAATAGTTATACTAAAAAATGTTTTCTATATTCCTTACTTAAAATTTTAAACAAAAATGCAAAAGACTAATTATATGTAATAAAAGCATGTATAAATTTATAAAGAATGATATTAAATTGGAGGCATACAATTAGGAATATCGTTTAACACAACACTGCAGAAAACATGTCATACATACGACATCGCTACAAAAATTCTGTTAAATAAGAATCTAAATTCTTGCTGCCACTGCTGTCTCTTTGGCATTTATATTTGGCTATTTTGTACTACTCTTCATTCTCTCAATTTATTAAATAGGATATCCAGTCCAAATCAGCTGACCACATATTTACTGTGATAATGTGGCTATTCGAACACATTTATTTTTTTAAGAATGGCTCTTTATTTGCGTAAATGAAATCGCAATTTTCTCTTCTCATGATAAATACCGAATTTTAAAATCCAGTACTATAAAAACTAAAACAAATTTTAAAATAATGAAATTATGATTAGATAAAAAAAATGGTTGTGTGTTTGACAATCACAAACCAAATTTACGACGATCGGTGCCGAAGGAATAAGCGAAATAAAAGAACATGCCAGTGTACCTTTAACAGAAAAGTTCCAAAATTGGGTGGTTAAAAATTTCTCTTTACACTGATATCTTGAACATTTTAACATCAATTTTAGGTTTGAATGTTCATATCTTTGTCAAATGCTTAGTAATTTAACTGTTTTTTTTTATCTTCAAGTTTGTTTAAGCCTTTATCTGCTAATATCTTGAACTAAATTGATTTTATCATTAAAGTTTTAAAAATTTTTAAATTTATTATATTTTAATGCCTATTATAATGTTGAGAAATAATTTTTCGAATACTTTTACTTTTAAGATAGATGCTTGTAAGTAAAAGTATTCAAAAAATAACTGCTCGATGTTAATTTCGAGTTTTAATTATTTTCATGCTTTTTCTGTCTAACTTAAATGACTAAAAAATAAATAGCTTAATTTCCATTAAGATGAATACGTGTATGTAACTGAGTATGTAACTTACTGAGTATGTAACTTGACTATAATAATGTATTAAAAAACATTAGCATGCGTTGTTTTTATAAGTTTCGAGCTCTCTAATTATTCATAACTCATCTAATCTACTTTTTATTTGAAAATTTCGCTTAAAAAGTGTGTACATTGCATGCATATAAAGAATAACAAGAAATATGAAAATGCAGTAAATAATGTATTTTTTCCCTAAAGTTTAATCCAGAAGGTTTTGTAAAAAATAGGTTATCATAAAAAAAATCACAGTAACATAAAAAATAGCTCATATAATACATTTTTCCTGTAAGTGTTAATTTATGCTAAATTTTGTTTCTAAAAGCATAGAAATCAGATTGAATTATTTGCTTAAATTAAAAGTACTTATTGACAATTTTTATTAGATCGAAGTTAGATATACACTTGAATTACTTTCTATATTATTCAGAATATAGTAAAACACATTTATTACTATAGGGTATATGGATTTTGTATAAATTTTTAAATTTGGAGCTTTAAAATGTCTTTTTATGCCTGTAAACATTATCACAATAATAAAATTATCATATTTGGCATTAATATTACAATTTCGCATTCAAACAAATCAATTTTGTCTCATTTAGTTAGTTTTTATTCGTACTTTTTACTATGAAGGGAGTAAACTCATTCCCGAATTTTCAGGTTTTTCAACAAAGAAGCCTTCTGTTGCCATTCAATTTTTCTCTGAAGAAACTATGTGATCTTTGTATTTTTGACGTCATTGTTTTTGTATCCGCTATTTGAAGAGCGAGGGTTAAACCTAAAGATTCTGAAGTGTGGCGCTATCGCTGCAATCCTTTTTTTTTTTCAAATCTCTGTCAAGTGGTTCTCTTTTACGATCAAAGGATAAAAAGGAACGGATCAAAGAATGCCTATAAAAGATATATACGTTATTTTTTTCTGTGTAATAGGGTCTTTGGATCTTAAGCACGCTTCTTTTCCTACTCCTGATTTAAGTGGGCACTTCCTTTTTAGAAGATGCACTCAGTCGCCTTGTTGATCTTCGTAACAAGGAACTTGATTGTGATTCAAATTCGAGTAATAAAAGGAAATGCTGGTTAATTATGCAGTAGATTGATTCCTTTTTAGTCTCATTTGATGAAGTTTCGACTGTTTAATTGTGCATAGCAACCTCACATTCTTTCATTTCTCATTATTAAATATATCGGTTATCTCGCCAAACGAGTCTGATTTTTGTTTTCGATTATCTTTTAATGACACTTTTTCCCAGCAGTTTTAAAAATATTTCCTTGCAAAAACAAAGAATTTTACAACTATATAATAATTTTTAAAATTAGCTCCCTCAAAACTGCTAGTAAAATATTAATTATATGTGTAAGATCCCGAGATTTTACAAGTGTTTTAGGTTTGTTGTTTTTTGCCCAGTGGTAGTACCGGGCTGTTCGGAGTAAACATAAGTTAATGTTCTAGGGGCTGTCAAACAATTTCATTTGTGTTTTCTGCATATGTGTCTGTTGAATAGTGTTTGAAAATTTTCCTGTTTTCCTCCTTTATAACACGAAAATATGGTTCATTATCAATGAAAGTTCCCCCAGGAAGCAAAATATGCATAGTAAAAGTCTTACTATAGCTTTCAGTCGTTAGGTTATCCATTCTGTTTTAGTATCGCAATTAAGAGGATTCAAGCACACTAAAACATAATATTACTAACGGTTTCAAAATGTTAGAGGTTTGATCCTGGCCATCATGAAGATACTGATGTTATCTTTCTTAGACAGCATATCTTTGCAATGAGTTGCACTTTTTTCTTCAAAAGCTAGTTCAGTATTGATTGTGACCAAATGTGTGTGAACTCGTGGATTTTTTTCTGAAAAAAAAACTGATTGATACTATTTCATTTTCTATGATCCCAAATAATGACAGCCGTGTCATGATTTCTGTGCATTTTATCTGTCCTGGTCAAATGTTTTTGCTCTAATATAGAAAATAAGTTTTAAATAGAGTATGTTAAGGATGTCAGCTCAAATTCCGACTGCGTCTCTGTGTTGCCCAAATTAAGTAACATTTGTTTATGCTATAAGATATGATAAGAGATTTAATAACTCATTAACCAATTTGTAGTCCGAAGTCATTCCGTATTTATTACTTAAACGGGTGTATTCATCAGTAAATAACTGAATGGGGGTATCATTTTTCTTTTAGCTTTACAGTACATGAATTCGAATCACATCTCTGAGGTAAATCCTCTTCTTGGTCGGAATCTATTTTAAATTTTAAGTTCCTGAACAATTTGCCTTCATATACCAAAAATGACCATAGAGCGACAGTCAAATCCATCGCAGTAGGCATTTGAAATTTTCCTTTTCGTCCATAAAGAATAAATGTTGCTTACTTTTTAGTAGTATAATTTGCGCAAATGTAATAATCTGTGGGTAATTAAGAACTTATAACAACGTTAAGCTGTTAGATTGATTATCCATTTTGTGTCGTCATAACTATAGTAGTTTTTTTTAATTTTTGGATTGACAAATATTTTAATTATCATTGATGTAAAGAATATATATAATTTCCAATGAATTTAAACATTTTAATTTCTTAATAAAAAGTGTTTGAATTAAGTTGCTTTTTTGTATTTTAATTGATTATTGTTATTCCAAAGTTTTCGATTAAAAGATTTTATTCTTCGAAATAAGCTAAGAAGCACGTGTCCACCCAGTAGCAATCTAATGGAATATCAAATGTTAGTTTTCTTTGTTAGTCTCATCGATGAATCAGCAATCAACTTGATTCTTGCGCTACTTCGGAAGCAGGGATGTCTGAAAACGTGTTCTTCATTTTGTGTGACCTTTGTCCGGTTGATTATCTTGCGTGACAGTTTCAGTCCAGCGATCATTGACCCTTCATTGGCCGTCGATTGACATCGATTGTTTTTTTTCCTCTCCTCTTTCACCGTGTGACTTATTCCCTGTGAAGTGTTAAGGCAAATGATACCATCGTTTTCTGCGTGTGATTGTAGTGCCTCTTCTTCCACTTCAGAATCTATGTTGCATAGTTAAGAAAATATTGGAAGAGGATATAATCATTTATAACTTGTTTGAAAGCATCGTTATTTAAATTTCTCGAAATAGTTCTGAAGATTAAAAAAAAGAAAGTTTGTTTTCACATTGAAACTACCAAAATTTATTTAAGATTTTATGGCATTTTTTATTCTTCTAATGTTAGTATTTACAATAGAATATATAAATGATGTATTTATACATTCATTTTTGTTATATGACAGTATTAATTTATTTTGACTCTAAATGTATGTTTCTCTAACAATTACTAATTCATTACTAAATATTTTGTAGACACAACTGAAATTATGTAATTCAATCTTTCTATGTCGAATTATTTTCATTCTTTCTGGGAGTTATTCATTAATTTTTTTAATCGATGGTATATTGTGCTATTGTGTTGTGAATAGAAGAATATTCCATACGATATTGGGAAATGTCCCATCACTTTAGACTCTTCAGTGTATAATAGTGAGCATGTGTAGGTTTCTTATTTTTCTGATCTGAAGATGTTTTCTTGATAATACATTACATACTTAAATTTTCGAATATCTTTTGTAAAATTATATAAAATTCACGCGCTCGCATAATATGTTGCAATTAGGTTTTTCCCCTTTTTTCTTCGTTAAATTTGAATTAATAACATGATTATAAGCTTAAATGGAAAGTAAGTTTGAAATGGCTGTTATTATTTTAAGTCAACAGTAAATAACATTCGAAAAATTTTATTTTTGTTTTAAATTCGCGAAATTTTCATATTTTTAGACTAATTTTTTTAATTGATTTATAGCGTATAATTTTTTGAATAATTAAAAGCTTTCGCCCTTACACATGCGTATACATTTTATTAATTGAAATATGATAGTTCTATTCGCTTTGAAGATATAGGTCTGTTAATTTACTCATTTCATTATACGCTACATATCTTCTTTTCTTGTTATAAAAAAGAAATTTTTGTGATAATCAGTCCAACGACATAAATATTTTAAATTCATGAATAAAAAATATTTGATCAGTCATCATTCACCTAATTGCGTATTTTGTGAAAGACATTTGAAAATTTTTTATTACACTTTATGTATATTTCAAACTAAAGCTCTGCGAAAGGTTAAAAAAATTAAATTATAGTTACCAAATTTTAATCGAAAAGATAAGATATTTTTAAAATTTATATAACGCAGCCCCCCCCCTTTTTTTAAGCCTTTTATAATCTTGTAAGTTCTTAATAATTTTTTCTCAGTTTTATTAATTCAAAAACGGATGCTTCACTAGACTAAATGCCAATTTGAATTTTTTTCATTACTCACTATAAAAAATGATGCTTTGACAGAGTTAAGTGATGCATATCTTTTTCTAAGTGCTGATTTTTGTTTTGAAATTTTTCTGTTTTGCTCTGTTTAATAGAATATTAATCTGTTTTTTTCCTCAAAATAATATTTTATCACTCATTTATTTTTTATTATTATTAGTCTTTTAAATTATAATACCATTCAAACAAGGAAAACAATTAACTCATTTGTTACCACTTGGGGCTTAGCAACATTACTGAAAATTAATGAAAACAACTGCATATATTAACAAAAAAGCCGCGGAAGTTAGGCTTTCAGTCTTCATGTAATACGTTTTTTTAATATTACTTTTTCGAACTTGTTTTTATGACCGACATGGGGTTCGAACCTACAAACTGTTGAACCAAAGACATGACCTCAATATGCTGCATTGATTCTTCTCATTCTAATTATTTCATTAATATGTAGATTCGATTTCCACCTCTGGGCTTCGTTGGATGTTTGTAACGGTTCAAAATTATTTTTAACTTGTTATTTCATTGAGATTACTTCTTGTGCATATACTGTTAAATTATAATAAGTTTTTACAAGTTTCCTGTCATTGTTCTGTTGATACGAATGGGAATCCGAAACTATGTTCTCTTCGAAGAACCTATTTCCAATTTATTTCTACTCATTTCAGTGATTGGCTCATCAAGTGAACTCCGAGACTGGAATGGGAAGTGCTCACAACAGGCATCTTTGCAGTCTGAACGATTTGTAAATCGCTTGAGAAATGTGTGATGCAATCGATTCTCATGAATTATGCAGGCATATTTTCGTGTGCGACGTGGCGCGCGCTCTCTTCCATGTGTTCAAATTAGTGACTTGATCATCAAGAAAGAAGAGGCGTCTTCTCTTTCACCCAAACAAGCATTTCAAAAGCGCATTTTTCTCAATCGCTACAATCTTTAACTAGTATACGTGCATTTTTTTTTCCAAAGGAATGTTGGATTTGTGTTGTGTTCTCATTTCACGAATCATTCGTCTTCGTCATCCCAATTGTATTTAAATAAATACATAAATAAAATCTAGATCAAACGCGTTAATTATTATTTGTTTTTATAAAACTTAAAATTCCTGTATTCATTTTCATGGAAGTGTGTTTGTTTATAATGCGTAAGTGAGATATTGAACTCGTGCTAACTTTATATTGTAATCTGAAAAGCTATTCTTTCTCTCTACTAATGTTAAGTTGGTTTTTCCGTGACCAGAATTTTCTTATAAATTAATAAAGTAGTGTCATTCCCGTTGATAGCTTTACCAAAAATTTTATTAAAATGGTTTGGCTTATTAATTTGGCTGATTTCCTTGTGTTTATGGGATATGGAAATGATTGTTTATGGGATATGGATGTACCACACTTTTAATTGCATTTGTGGCTGCCTGTTTCGTAAAGGGTTTGATCTTATCGTAGACTGAAGACCATATTGATGACTTATGCTTGATAATTAATCCTTCTCTGTAGGTATTGCCTAGCTAAGGATTAGTTTATCATTTCAACCCATTCTCCTGTAATATGAGTTAAAGATTTGGCGGATAAAAGTTGGTTTTGATATCGGCTTTGTAAATTAATGGCATTTTTAAATTACCAAGTTATCATTTTAGGTTTATCCTAATAGTGGTCACTAGTATAAACTGTTTATAATATTGTATAAGCATTTGTAAGAGATTCCTTTGGGATTTATTTTAAAATAACATTTATGTCTAATATAGGCGTTAATTTCTCTTGCTCTTTTGGAAGTTAGAATTATGTCTAGCGCTTTGAGTTTTTAAAGATGAATAAATTTATATATAAAAAGAATATATAAATATATAAAGATTCAATATCCTTCATCTTGAATTTACGTTTTGTATGATTTATTTTCCGGTATCCGCAAGTATTCTAATTTACTCCAAATATACCCATGAATTATAAATAACGTTAGTCCTGTTACGTGATTTCTGCGCTTTGATAGCTTTGGTTTTCTTTCTCCTAGACAATTTGCGACAGGTATTATTCATTGCAAGGTCAAGGTGTCCACGGAGGCGACTGGAAATAGGGTGGGAAAAAAATAAAAGAAAAATGTGTTCCCGAACGAGGTGAGTTGAACTCCTTTTATCAAGGATGATAGGTGGGCGGTTTGATGTGAAAGGTCACTGTAACTGTAAGAAAGAAAACTGCTAGTCCTCCCCCCTTTATTAAGAGTTGAAGGTGTTCTTTTCTTTCAGAAATGCTTTGTATATTTTCAGTTTTCTCTTGCTTTGTCGCTTTTAATTAAGAACCTGTTTTATTTTATAGGCAAGTTTTTTTCGTTTCTTTTTTTAAAGTATTCGAGGTTAAGGAGAATATTTATATATCAAATGCATCTAATTAGAGAGAATGATTTATTTGTAATGTTTTCGAAACCACATGTAAAATTTTCATATATTGCAACATACCTTGTTGAAGAAATCTTAAACTTGTTTTTATAGGTGGAACTTCAAATAGATGCTTATTTATTTTTAATCACCCCATTATTTTTATTTTATTTTTTTATCTTAATGAAAAGATGAAAAAGACAATTGTGTAAAGAATCATTTTTTTTCGTATGAAAATTAATGCGAAATCATAAAGCAAATAACTGAAATATAATTGTTATTGAAAAATAATTTAATATTAAGAGTTTTACACACAGACGTCAATGCTCCCGTCCGGTCAATTAAAATATTAAACAGAAATTTTAATAATACATTTCTTTCAAATAACTTTCTTTCCAGACATACTAGAAAAAAAAATCTATCTAAGCGTATTACTCTAATTGTGATTGCACAATCAAATACAAAGTATCGAATATATCATTTCCGTCTCCCCTCTCCACTATTTTCTTATGATTGACTGTTTTTCTGCGTTTCATAAATAACATTTCTTCTCTGAGTTTTGAAACTTTTTACTAATTTTGAAGTTACAACTTTGAGGTTTAAAAACTTTTAAGTTATGCACTTTGAAGCTATGAATTTTAAGTTTTAAATTTGAAACAATGATATTTTTTAGAAATGGTTATTTAATTTATATTTTTGCTGTATTTTTAAATTTTACTTTTATTTTTTATGTAACAATGGAAATATTCTTTTGCATTTTCGTGCATGTATATTGTTATGGCACATGCAGTTTAATAAATATATCATCAAATAGAAAGACTTTTTCCTTTTCTATTTGATGGATGGAAAAAATGATACTTTGGAATGAAATAAATGACAAATTTTTATAAAAGAAAATTATTCCTAACCAATAACGTAATGATCAAGATTCTGCTTTTTTTTTTTTTTTTTATTCAACACTTCATTCGTTATTACTTGTAAATATTTGTAGTAGTTCTGAGAATACTCTTCTTTGAAATTTTGGTCTTACAGTTTGTTACAGTTCATAGGTTCGAATCTTGGGCTTGGATGTTTGTAGTGGCTTGGAATCTTATTTAAACAGTAAGTCCCGTTCTTGTGCTAAAAATGACCGCTGCGCGACAAATCTACAATTAGCTCTCTGTAACCGTTGAGCAAATTTAACCGTTTAATGCAAAGTTTTATGTGTGTGTGTGAGAGTGAGAGTAAAACATCAAATACTCTTTCTGTGGTAGAATTCGGCTTTCATCACGATGTGCAAAGTTGCGTTATAAAATATTGATTTTCAGTTGGAAGAGTTAAATGAGTTTTTAGGTACCATTTTGTCTTGCCTTGTAGAAAGTTACGTACGCCACTACATCTAGTGACGTTGAAATCACTTCGGATACATAAGCCAATCGAGCATGGCAGGTGAAACAAATAAGAAATTGTCACACTTTCAAGCCTTTACCTGAGATGAGTCCTTTCAGAAATAATTTTCATAATAAATTCATGAATTTTCCTTTTTAAATTCCGTAAATTCATGGGTCATATAAAGGAATGGTGTTGTTCCTGTATTTCAATTTTATCATTTAGTTTTAAGTTTTAACAAATTATGCTTTAACTAAATTTACAATGCTTAGTTTCTCAATTAGTCTAACTAAAATTCGAGAAAAATTTCCTAGTTACATATTCAGAAAAGTATATCCAAGCTAATTTTTTTATTTATTTACTACCTTTTGTTTTTTAATGCTATGCAGAAACCCACTGAAATGGCCGATTCCCTGCTCTCTATCAACTTTATATTGAATTTCCATATATAATTCATTATAGTGAAAAATTAACACTATGCAATTACTATTACAAGAATTTCGAAGGTTTATGGACTCGAATTTAGTATTCATACTTTCGGTAGAATTTTCGTATATTTCCTGTATTTGCAAGAACGCGAAATTCTTCTGGCAGACGGATGAAGAAAAATCTAAATATTTGAAAAAGCGATTTCTGCTCCTGTGTTATGAAGCAATCATCTGTGTTGCTTCCGCTGATCCGTAAGTCGATCAGGAATTCCAACAACGCGATGGAAAACATCTGCCGTCGAAGGATGAAGTGCCCTCCCTACCTGCTGGGTTACGTCACTGGAAAAATAATCAAACACGTCAAGTAATTTCTGGTTGATTTTCGCGGTGACGCACTGATAAATTACTGAAGAGATTTGAGGAGATTTTTCTTTCAATTGGAACAATTTCTGTAGAAATATTTTATGTTTGAAATTTTTGTTTAATCATTTTTATTTTTAGAATTATGATTATTTTTTCGGATGCGATTAGGAAATTCTTCAGCAACTTATTAACTTTAATTACTTATATTTTTTATTATAAAAGGAAGATAATTTATATAAAA
This sequence comes from Latrodectus geometricus, assembly GCA_026290005.1. NCBI lineage: Eukaryota > Metazoa > Arthropoda > Arachnida > Araneae > Theridiidae > Latrodectus > Latrodectus geometricus. The sequence continues at coordinate 45,710 of JAPDSC010077199.1, read as the reverse complement.
ACTTAGGCGAATAAATTCAAGGTACATGTATGTATCTGACCTCAATATTAATTAAAACTTTTTTTTTTTAAGTGAAAGGTACAGACAGCATATTTTTTATCCATAAATGGTAATGCGATCTTTATTTTTTAACGGAAAATGTTCCAAAATGTTCTTCAATCGGTTACACATGCCTTGCTAGATAAATAGAAACAATCATTTAAAGTAGTGACGAAGAATTTGTGGCACGCGGAAAATTTACAAACACTATTTTATGACGTTAATTCAGAACTAAAATTATTTTTTGGTTCGATAACATTTTAATGAGTTACAATGCTATGGAAATATTGAAGTCAGCCTCTTTTTAAAATCATTAAAATGAATCTAATAATACAATTAAAAAAGTTAACATTACAAACAAGTAATAAAAATTAAAGCATGAAAGGATTCGAGCGTTGTTTACTGTCGGAAATGCTCCAGTGCATATTTCAAACAAAATAAATACCTAATTAACTGTTATAATCAATGCTGTGTTGGTACAGCTGACATAAAATTTTTTGTGCAGTTCATTTGATTTTGTGAACAGCTTATGTATTTCTCATTTTTTAATTTTTTTGGCAAAATATTCTAATATTCATTTAAAATTTAGGAATTTTTCACTTCTGCTTAGTAAAAAATTCGCCATTACTATTTTTTAGAATCTAGATTAATCAGTGGAATTATGAAGTATATTTTGTGACAGAAAAGTTTGTAAACATTATCCCATATTACCATCCATATTTTTTACTAGTTCTAAGAAATGAGGCATTTTATGAAACTTGTTCAGTGTAGTTTCATACACATAATGTGCAAAATTAATTTCTGATAGTTAAATGTTATATATATTGATAATTATATTTTCTACATAGATATTCTATTAAAGTTTTTTGAAAAATGGTTCGTAAGTGCAATTTTTTTCTCTCTAAATAACTGTAAATGTCTTTTAATGTTAATTTTGTTTATAATTCATTTTAATTTTATTTTCTTTGAAGTTAAATTCTGTTTGCTGTATGAAATGTTAAATAAATTTTTTTAAACACGTGTCATTTAATGTATGTATATGTCACACAATCATAGCTAAAAGTGGATAATTTAAAATTAGAAAAATTATTCATGAAAAAATTTTTTATTCAGAATGAGAAAAAGGCTCTGATAACATAATTTATGCGTCATATATTGAATAAGTAATTTAGTTGATGTTTAACTCTTAATAACTTTAATAAACCCAATCTAAAAAAGCATTATATAGGTAAGACGAATTTGTGTTATTTAACGGGAATGTAGCACTCGCTTAAAACCCGTCAAATTTAAAATACATTAAGTATTATATTAAATAGTGGTAACAGTTTAATATTAAAATTATTGTCGCTAATGACTCATTTACACCAAAAAAATTATTTAATCATAAGTGATTTTAATGTGAGAACTGAAGACGTTCCTTTTGAGTTACTGAGAAAGATTTTTTCATAAATCTATTGAATTTAGAGTAATTAAATTTTGTTTTATTTTAAGAAACATGTGTACAAGATCCTGTCTTGATTTCGGTGCTTTTTTTTAAATCCAAAATTAAGCTATTTTTGTTTCATTAGGAATTTATTATTTGTATTTTCCATTGTTGGCTTAAGGTCAAGACCCAGATTTCAAGGGGGGGGGGAAGCTTCTATACTATATTAATGATTACTTAAGGTAATTAGAACAAGTTTCTATTATCTCTCACTTACTGCGCCTTGTACAGACTGACCGAGGAATTCGCATTGTTCGACACATGCGCTCATTTCTCATAACTACAACTTTAACACCGTTTAGTTATTCGCATCAAAGGACGCAATGGTAAAAAAAAAAAAAAAAAAAAAAGGGTACCTTGATATCAGCTATCATTTAACTTCCCTTCCTAACTCATGTTCATCGACCGAAACATTGCCAATAAAATGATAATTGTCTTCTCCACCCCCTCAGACTGGCGTATTCGTTTCGCTTGGGTGGGCGCCGAATCTGCAGAAAAACTTGTACCTCGCTTGCATCGAAACTGGAGATGTTTTGAGAAAAATAGTCCTGTTTTTTTTCGAACTTGTGATGCAATGTTTAATGTTCATTTATATGCTGTTTTGCGATGCTTTCTAAGATCGGTATTTTAGTATTATTATATTACTGCCTCTATTTGTATAATAATGATCGAATAAATAATTTTTTTAGCAATTGAAAATAATAAATCATGATTAAACTATATGTAAATGAGTCTCATTTTTTCAATATTTATTCTATGTAGCTTACTTGTATAAAAAAATTTACTTATTTTATGAATATATTAAAACCAAGCATTCAACTTTTTTTGGAATAATTAGATGATTTTTGTACTGCGCATAAGTAAATGAAATTAAAAGTTATTTAAACATTTTTATATTCTACTGCACTTGATTATGTTTGCTTGTAATAATTGAATTATGCTTTGCAACATATGACGATCTCAATAATTATCAGGAATTTCATAATTCAAAATAATTCAGTTAATTGTCTAACTTTTTTCACAACTCAATATAATTAGGAAATTTAAAATTATTATCTTTTTTATATTCTGCTTTGGCTGTTGCGAATTCATATGCGAATCTTCAATGTGATGTTGCTGATGTTTTTGTTTGTCCTGCATTTTGTGTTATAACGATTATTTAGTTACGACTATATTGCACTCTTAACTAAAGTAATTCAGTAATTCTCCTAAATAGTATTTTCTGTGTCCATAGATAAGAAATACGGATATATGTATAAAAGTAAGATGTATTTAATAGGTAAATATAGAGCTATAAAGAAACTATACAATTCAATATTATATTACATTGCATCTAGAAAAGCAATGTAATATAATATTTTTTCTTATTTCTATTATATTACATTGTTTTTCTTGATATTAAATTGTATAGTTTCTTTATTGTTCTATCTTTATCTATTAAATTTATCTTTATTTAAAAGCATTTCACACAATAGCTGCTTTTGCGCTAGTATGATTGCTTATAATATTTATTTATTGATTGATATTGTATTTATTGCATTGTATTTATATTATATATATATCAGGTGGTTATCACCTTATGGAAACATTATCCTTAAATTATAGAAACACCTTAGTTTTATAAAGAATTAGTATTGTATAAGACCGTCATTGACATATAACACTGGTTGAATTCATTGAATTACATTGACATGTAACACAGGTAACCTAGGATATAAGAGCCGAATAGTGTTTAAAGGAATATATATATATATATAGTGTGTGTGTGTATGTATGTATGTATATTACTTTAATGCTTTAAACACATGTACGAATAGTGTTTAAACCAATATTATATACAGTCTTCATGGAGATATCATAAAAATATGGAAGAGTTGCCAGTGGAAGATAGATTCTTCACTCTGAACTATGTTTATATAAAGGTGGTAATTATTATTTATTTTGGATTAATATATATTAAGTTAAATTACCATTTTTTTAACCATCTTAATCCCGTGAATTGTTTTCAACTCATGTTCAAAAAGTTATATACGTGAAAAGTTTACATAAATATAGTTTTGTTTCAAATATGTAAAAAATGTCTTGTTGAAGATGCATGTTTTTCGCTCACAGTATTTTTAAATTATAATCAGATATACCAGACGGGTTGCCAATTTATTAAACAAGTTTTCTCAACTTTAAATTAATAATTGTTTTAATTACTGACACGTTAACTAAAAAAAAAATGAATTAGAGTGCTTTGCGCATGCATACGCCTGTAGAAGAAAGAACAACTTGAAATGCTATTATTCCTCCATTAGGAACTAAATGGGAAATGCACATTCAGTAGTCGAGTTACAAATTTTTGCGATGTCCCATCCTTGTTTCAGTTCTCATCTGAGCGTGAAATTTCTTTCATAAGGCTATTCCTGAGCGAAAGATAAATAAATAACGAAACGAATAATATCATGCTTACAACTGCATTGTCTCCATAAAATGCACGCTTCGTGCAACCTAGGGAATGCACTCGGTGGCATATGATTCATGGATGAGTTGGAGAGATCCATTGCTCCTCCACGGATGTTGCTACCTGTCAGTCGTTTGATGGAGAATGAAATATGGTCTATTAGGCATTTTTCTTCAAATGATGCAGCTTTCTGGTATTTCGTTATCTAAATGTCGTTTGTCGTAAGAGTAGTCATTGTACTGCTGAAAGTTTATTTTTTTCTCTACCTTGTGCTTTTGTCATCTATTTTTAGTAATTTTTAAGTTGCCTTCCAAGCTATAAGAGGAATGTTGTTTTGTATATTAACATGATGCCGCTGGGTCCGATGTTCTTTTGTATTTTACAGTTGCAAATTATACGGCATCTTTATAAGGCCGATCCTCTTTGAGTTAAGAAATTAGAAATAAAATGTTAATGTTTAAACTTTTTAGTCACTGGAAGCAATTTATTATGATTTCATATTTCAAATTAATTTGGTTCAATTTTAATTAGAAATATATCTAAAGCTTGTTTTAAAATTTTATCTTTACTATGTTTGTCAGAAATGCGTTAAAAGGTTACGGCGCTTAAAATCCTTACCTTGTCTTCAGATTTTAATTCCTTCTTACAAAAGAAAAACAAATCTTTCTTAATAATTACTCTAGTCTAATTAGATTGAAAATGTAATGAAATCAATCTAAGGTTTTGTTTTTCGGTGCAACAGAAATGAATTTTGAAATGTAAACATTTATAGTTTTCCATTTGGCATAAGTTAGGCTTATTATCAGAATTTTAAGAAATAATTTTTATATTATAAAGTTATTAATTTTTAAAGTATTTTTTAATTACTTATATAAAATGATATTCTAGCTTTCAAATTCATATCTAGAGTCAGTTTTTTTCTGATATTATAAATATTCTAATTTAAGAGTAAGTGACAATAATCAAATTACCCCAGTATTTTAATATTTATATGTTGTTTCTTACCATCTTCGTAGAAATATACTGATTTTATCCCATTTGGTTCTAAACGGTGGTACACTTGGAAAATAAATCAGGATCATGCTTAATAATGATGCTGATAAAAATTATAAAATTTTATTTGCAAAGAAATGTTTTTTTGAAGGTGTACAAAAAAATAAAAGTTAAGCCTTGAGTAATTCGTAAAAACTGGGGAAAAAAAATTAACGTAAAATTTGAATTTTAAAAATATATATCCCTGGGAAAGCAGTTAGAAATATTTCTCGAAGCAATATAAATCAAAATTTAACTTGTTATATTCAAGAAATTTTGTCAAAAAATATTGTGGAATATGCTAAACCCCATTATTTAACTTCTAAAAAGGATAAGAATGTGAAATGTATAAATGCGCAAGTACATGAAGATTAATTTTTTAATTTTAATATTTATTACCAAAATGATTAATCATCATACTTTAAATGCTATTAGTAATGATGGTCCTTTAAATAAACAAATGCATATTGAATATGTTACTGTTGTAATACAAGGATGGAGAAATATTATATTTTATGATAACTATATATGAAATTTTAATAGCAGCTTTTGTGAAGTCGTAACTGTTCTGCCGATATTAAAAACGAATTTTACAGCTGGTGAAATTATGCAATTTTCCTTATATGCACCTGTATGCACGTCAATTTCAATAGATTCTGTGATTTCGTCACAAGAATATAAATGCGAGAGAAAACGCTGTTGAGAAAATTAAATATTGTATTCTTTCTCTTAAATTAGAGAAACGCTTTTACTTATTTAATTATAAAAAAGTTTAATAAAAAAAATTACTGTTGTGTCAACGGTAATGAATTAGCAATTTGAAGAAAAATACTAAATTCTAATCATGAAATATCTGAACATCTTACAGTAATTTTTTCTCCTGATCAGCTCTTGAAATATAAGTGATTACAGTATACAATTTGTATTGCCTAAAATTAAAACAAATTATGAAATTCAAGATTTCTATCACTTGTAATCAATTGTTAAAAATTATGATAGGATGAAAAAGTGATCAGCAAAAATCATTTGAAAAGAAAATTTATTCAGTGAGGAATCAAATGCTCCTCCCTCCAAACAGTTGTAGGAACATTCGATGTAAATTCCAATTATAAATATTTAGTTGAAACGTGTGAACTTTTTGTGCATAAAAATTTAAAAAAGCAGCAAAAAAAAAAAAAAAAAAAAAAAAAAAAAAAAATTAGGGGGGGGGGGGGGTGTGTTTTATAACATGAAAAATAATCTATGTATTTTTTTTATATTTTCAATAATATATCTCGAAAATGTATCTTTATTATTCGAAAATATATCAATTTGTACTGTGAATATTGTTTTCGAGGGAAAGTTAAAATAATTCGAAATTTTTGTTGGTAATGATAGTGCTTATAACTGAGTATAAAATCGAAGACTATATTGATTTATCTAAAAAATTTTAAATTTTTTATGATTTAAAAATTTTTTTTAAATGATTTATTTAAAGCACGTTTTTTCAGCAATTATATATTGTGTTATAAATTCGTCTTACACTGTAAATGCTTTATGAAAACATTAAAAAAAAATTTTCTGAAAATTGTGGCTTTTCTTTTTCTTTCTTTTTTTTTTTGCTTAAATTTATGTAATTATAATTTAAATAATGTGTTTGTATCTATATATATATTTTACAATTTTATAAATTGCAATAAATATTGTATATATATTAAATCGTAACTTGCTTCGCATATGGCATTCTAAATTATTCAATTAGTGTGATAGATCTCAATTAGTGATTAGATTAGTGAATTAGAGTGATCTTTAAGATAAGCGAAAAGCGATTTTAACCCTTTAAAACAGGTGAATAAAATCGTTTGGAATTGCGTTTATCTACTTAAAACTGGGCAATGATCTCAAAATAAACAATGGCATATTAAAATGTTCTAATATGGCTTTTTCTCGAAATCTATCACGACTATAATTTTCGCGAAATGGATTGGCGCGATTGTTACTGGCCAGGAAGTTACCGCTGGATTGTCTCGTTTCGGAGAGTTAATGAACTTTTTTCCTGTTAGCCGTAGTTGAATTTTGACAAGGTGCGTCGTTTGCGCAGGACTGTTGTAAGATTACTTGGAACCAGTTTACCGACAGACGACGTCGTATAGAATTTAGGGTGTTTCCCCCCCCCTCCCACTGAAGGATTTGACTAATAGAAAACTGTGTTACCTGTAACAAGAAATTTTTTTTTATCTATCTAGTATTGTTGGTGTTGCTTTTTAAAGTAACATCAATTATTTCTCTTAGCATGATTTTTTCGCTATTTAGTCACATAATTTTAGGAAAATGCCTAGAATTTAACAATTAATATATGATAGTTTTTTTTTCCCCTTGCTCTTGTTTTTTGTTAATAAGTGTCAAAAAGTGATACTTATTTTCTAATAGCCTTAATTTGCTATCAAAAACTCTATTCGATTCCTTTCTTAAATTAAGTTTTATATAAATATTGCGTTTTCTTGTAATGATAAATATAAAATGTACGAATATCTTGATTTAAAAAAATAATCGAAGACTGGAACCTCTCTTAATCTTTTGCATAATTTGAATCGTTCGATTCATAATCAAACTCAATAGTGTTTTAACAAAAAATAAATTATTCTTTTCTTACAGATTTTTTGTTTTAGTTCTTTCAAAATAAAAACATAAGGTTTGATGCTTTCTTTTTTATTATAATTCGAAATAATTAAGAACTGTTGATTAAGAAGATTAATAGAATTTTTTTTTCACACTTTCAAAAAAAAAAATGTTTAATATTAAACAATTTAAAGAACTTTAAAAAAATTGATTGCATGATTGACTTATGATGTTAAACATTTTGCTCATTAAATAGTAGATTTAATAAATCTCTTATCATTTACTATGCTTAATATTTTTTACATTATGTAACATTTTTAACTTTTTCATTTGATTGATAAAATTAAGTCATGCAGTTTCAAATCTATTAAATCTCAGTACTTACTACTTGATAATATTGAGTGCTTTGTACGCCTTCGTAAACATGATAGTAATCTTACCTGCATTGTGTCTTCATTTTTCTAGTACGACGAAAAAAATCTGTTGTTACTTTTTTAAAATAACCTTTGATTTGTATTTTACCATTTTCACATTATTTGAAAGTTGCTACATGCAGATAGTCAGTCATTAAACGTAAATTTTCTGCTGTATATTTTCAGATCGGAATTAAGTGTCAATTGATATAAATATATTTTAGCTAGCAGCATTTATCTTCTGTCCTAATTTCTTATTCGTATTTCATCTATGTATTTTTTAAATTCTACCTTTAATAGATGTTTTGAGAATCGTGATAATTTATTGCTGTTAAATAGGTGTAAAAATAAATACCTATACGTTTCCGCATTCCATTCTTATTGAGAAATTTGAACGATTGCCAAGTACTTCAAGCTGATCTTAGTGTGGGAAACAATGAACGGCAATACATCATCTGCAGATAAAAAAGCTTTCCTAAAGTGTTCTATAAGAATTGTTGTAAAAATTGTTTTATAGAATTGTAAAATTTCTGCCGTGGTCTTATCAATTTTCTTTCTAAGTCGACATTTTTAAACTGCAATAAACTTCTACCAAAGCCTTCGATGTTAAGAGAACTCTTCTTCGATGTCAAATAATCTGATATATGGCCTCACCAGTAGAAATTCGTTCTTTAGAGAGGAATATCACTGGTTTGATCGCAGCCGCTGTTGTATAAGATGGATATTACGTTTTCGCTTTCTGCATCCATATGTTTTTGAGTGTTGAATCTTGGTTTTTTTCTCTTGCAACACAAGCCCAGGGCATATTGTTTACGAGAAGTTCTCTTGGTAGATAATATGCGTTGAATGGGCAAATGCTGTGCAACCAGTTTCATTTACTTGACTATTCAATACACAATGTCAAAACAATCTAACAGTGATATATAGTTTTTTAAGCGATTTCCAATATTAAATTTTAATTGAAATGGAACATTCTGTAATAGCCCATTATTTTGCTATTACATGACAATCTATTGAACATTTTTGTCAAATGGAATGAAATTCGGGATATATATTATAAATAAAAGCTGTTATCATTGTTTATTATCAAGCATTTTTTGTGAAGAATGTTTTTAAATAAAAAGTGATAATTTAAATAAATTAGATTATTCATAAAATATTAAAAATATTTATGAACTATATATCATGCGTATTCTACAAAGTATTGTAGGAAATTTATTTCCTCAGAGTGGAATGAGTTTCTTATCCTCTGAAGCTATACTGTGCATCATGCAGAGAATTAATAAATGGATTTTAATTTAAGCACCTACTGCCTTCATTTTTTTTTCTGCATTCAATAAATTTTATAAAATAAGACTTGTTTATGTAAAATCTTAACATAGAATAGGTGAAAAACATTTGCGTATATACGCTGGAATCATCAAGACAGCAGCCTATTTAAAATAGCTGCACGTGTCCCCTGACAATAACTCCGAGTCGTTAAAACGTGTCTGTTGGCCATTCGTGATTCTGGTTTCGCATCATATTTTTCGAGATTTGCTCCCAGCTATCTTAGGAAATGCTCTACGTGTGGGGTGTGTCAACAACAGAAAGACTTGTGTGTAGTAGAAATTCTTTGGTTTGCTTTTATCCAGGTGTGTTTGTACTGAATTCTGTCACAAATGCATCTTTTAGGCTAGACGCAACTCTTTCATAAGGTAGAAAGATATGTTAAAATGGTCGGAATCGTTATCTTTTTTTCTTTAATCTGTTGATCATAAGAAATAAATCGTGTATTATGGCTGAATTTGCTTTTTTAATTACAACTTACTAATTATTGAAATTCTTTTTTTAATATATATGTTCTAAGATAGTTTGAAGAAGCAGATTGAAGCGGGATTTCAACTTCAACTAAATTTGACATTCAAAATTGTTTTTAGGATTTATATGTATTTTTTCAGTTATTCCATAATTTATCACTTAGCCTCACTGACGATTATTATTTCTTAATCCCTGGATTCTATAAAATATTCAGAAAGAAATTAAATTATACAAGTCACGAAGGATTAGAGTTATTAGGAATGTAACAACTTTATTACCGATAAAAAGCATGCACGCGAATTGTATTGGAAAGTTATTTCATTTTATATGAAAATTAAAAGCATATAGCGAATTAATATTTTATTGAATTGTATATAGTCAATTTAGTCCAATACCTTTTACTATCTTTCATCATGATTTCATACTCATAAACTGGTTGGTTTTCAGCAAAGAACTGATTCAAATGAGAAAAACGAAATGACTTTCTAAACAACATATTAAAATATGAACACCACATCCTTCATTAATAGACTGGATGTCAGCATATATTCTTGTTTAAATTCAAACTTCTTGTTCAGTTGTTTATCTGGTAACTTTAATTTCAAATTGCTTATATATTAATATTAGTTGTAAATTATTAAAGTGAATGAAATAATATAATTTTGTTTTGAAAGAGATGTTCTACAACATTTTTTAAGGTGCAGCTTCCAAATATGGATGTAAATAATCCTCTACTGCCTGTTCAAACTTAGACTCCTAGTTTTAATCGGTGCAGCTTGTCCTTTTTGGACTTTGCGTCACAAAACCCAACCAACCAACTTAGTTTTAATCTTCAAATTGATATTTAGTTCAATCTCTATTGAGGATAAAATTGGTAAATTAATATGGTCATGCCACCCATAAAAAGGTTCTTCAATTTTCCATAACGGCCTCTAAAATTTTTGTTCAGTGTTGAAGTTAATATGTGGTTAACTTGGGTCCGAATTTAAATTGCATTATAAATTTGGGTGGGGGGATTACTGGATAAAAGCGGCAAATGCATCATGGTATCTCTTTTTCTTCGTCATGTCCATTGAGATGCTGGAATTGTGTCATATTAATTAATTTTATTTAATGCTGTATTTGTAATGACATTTCTAGAAATATTGAAGAATTTGTTTTTTTTTAATTTTTCCATACTACGTACTTTTACGCAATTTTCCCACAATTAGTCGTGTTGTCTCAGCTGAATGGTTAGCATTCTGGCGTCCAGCTAAACATTCTATGTATTTGATTTCAATTTCGGGCCTAAATATTTCTAGCAGTTTGTAATCTGTTTTAAGCTATAGGCCTTGGTGGAGTATTCAACAAATAACCATAAAGAGATGAGGGGAAAAACAATAATAATCTGAATTGAATTATTGCGAAATTGGAGGCCTAAGGTATTCAAAACTCACAAGACTAGACCCTTATATGAAGCTGAATTAATCACGTTTGTTGAATAGAAATATCTACAATTTCGCGCTCACGTTCGTTCTTATACTTTTTCATAGTTTGTTTCCGATTTATTATTATAAACCAATATATAATCGTATTAATGTAATAAATATAGGCCTTAACATTAATGATAGTATCAGTTTTACGAAATATATGCTTTTCGACATTTTTATTTACTCCTTTAATTTGTCTAGTTATTTAACACTCATAAAGTTGTATTTATCATCTTTCTTTGTAAACGGTACCACTTCATTTATTAATCATTTAGAAAGTATTTCATTGTGTAAGTATTCTCGATCGATATGATAGCATCTATCTATCACGGATTAATTTTAGCACCTACAATCGAAATGACGCAGTAAATTATCTTAGTGTGGAACAATCTTCCAAAACACTCAATGTGATTAGTTTCAAAAGCCGTTCGAACTGTTCTCCCTCCCTCTCGGTAACTTTTAGATTATCTGTTCAGTGGGAATGACTGTGGCTAAAGGGTGGCCCTAAAGTACAATGGAATTCATGTGACGCCCTAGGGTGTGGTTGTTGGAGAATAGTGCCCGTCTATAAATTATTCAACTTGAATGATCAGCAACCTCTGAGCCCGATCAGTGCTCCGTTTTAATCATTTCGTTTTTTTTCACAAATATCAAATAATTATCCACCTTGTTCACGTTAGCTGCATCACTGAGATGGTCCATACTTGGGTTATTCATTTTTATATCGTCCATATCAGAGTGATGATGCCAAACCGCTTTGTCTCGTGAAACACTTAAAAGACCACACCTTAGTCATTTATTTAATATAGATATTATAACTGAGTTTATTTTTGTGCACTGAGTCTATTATTTGTGATCCGATGAACAATAATATTTGCATAGTTGATTTTAGTTACTCATCAACTGTCCTTTAATGATGTCGGGTATTTTCATAATCCACATTTAAATAGAATAAAAAATGGCTGCTTTATTATAATGTAATCATCTGCAAAGTTTCATTTGTGACATGACAGCTGTCGAAAACACGCACATGTTATGCGTGTATGTTATACATAATGTTAACAATAACATAAAATATTCATTGCTGATATTTTTTTGGATAGATTTCTCTACTTAGTATAATATTTCAATTTAAAAATTAGAGAAGTTCTTTGTGAAGGTAGAATATAATATATATTTCTTCAGAAACAATTTTTACATTTAAATTTATTATGAGGAGTGATTTGATATTTCAGATTATCAAAAACATTTATTAACTAAGTAATCTGTTTTGAGTTTAAAAATAAGGAACTAAGAACTACAAAACCCATGCGGTAAAAATGAAAAAGTTATTCCATATAATATGCATGTGTAATTTTTCTAGAAACAAGTCATTTGAAGATGTATTTGAGAATTCGTTATTTTAGGCAGATACTTTAAATATACTTAAAATTTTTATTGAATGGAAATAATTATGTAGGTTTTTATGTGAAGTGATGCACAATGAATCTATTTACAAAAAAAAAATTTTTCTACGATAAAGTATTCGAAATCCATGTATATCGAATTTTTTCTTATTAGAAATAATGTATTTAATATGATATAAAATGACTGGCTCTAAATTGTGTTAAACCAGTGTTCGTTTTTGTATGAATTTTTTTTTATTTTTTATCATTTTGCACCCAAATTTAGGTAGTGAAATTTTAAAAATTATTGTATCTCTCTCTCTCTCTCTCAAAAAAAAAAAAAAAAAAAAACCCTGAGAATTTTTTATTATTTGAAGTATGTTGTGAGTGTTTTTACGAGGTGTTTATAAAAGTAACATCTCAAAAAATCTCAATATACTTCCGATAAAGGAAAAAAAGTTTTTATGGATAAATAGCTATTTCTATAAAAATTATGTGAGAAAACAATTTTACCATGAAGGTGTAAAATTAGTATTCATGTTCTACTTTTTTTCTGTTATAATAAGGTTATATGGTATATTAATATTGTCAACTAAAAATTGTCCTGCATTCTATTAGTTGGCATTACTAAGGTATTTTTATTTATTCCCTTGCATCTTATCAACATTTATTTTTCAAGTATTACTCTTAGTTATGGGGAAACTTTATTTTTCGTGAATTTTTTTTACTTATTTCAAATTGTGGCAAAGCAAATAGGAATTTAATATTTTGTAACAAAATCAATGTAAAGTTTTACCGTAGAAATAACTAGTAAAATAAGCGCTCTACAGATGCTACTGTTCCAATGATTTTTAAAAGCCCTTAAGGTTTTGAAATATGTGTGACCTTATTTTCAGGGAGGCCATTATGATGGAGTACATTTTTCTTCTGGTATTGTGCTAAAAATGTTATACTATTTTTAGAGGAACTTTTATCTTTAAGTTTCTGATTTTCATCGCCTACTTGCTTCCATTTTTTGTCTCTTCAAGGAAGATTCTGTTCCCTTCGGTATTCTTGGTAAAAGTTTATCTTTCACGTTTGCTTATATTGTGAATCATAGTTTACCTGCGTGATAAGCAACCAGGCGGTTCAACTTCCCGACCATGTGGTCTGGATGTTTATAGTGGTGTAGCTTTTTTTTTTTTTTTTTTTCTTTCCCCACGTTGTTAGTGGGCATGTTTCGAATACGTTCTAAAGAAATAAAAATAATGCTAGAACAGACACAGAAAATCTTTAGCATTTCGCTTTCTCATTCTGGCCGTTCGTGATTCGAATTTCTATGCAAAGTAAACATGAAAATTTATTGCCACAAGTCTTCTGGCTAAATTGTTTAAATTACTATAAAAGGATTTCATTATAAAACAATTTTGTTATTAATTTGTGTTTTTATGTAAAAATGAACAGAAAGCAAATATAAATATATAAATTTCTAAAAATTGCGAAAGTACTTAAAGTAGGTTTCTTAAAATCTAACTATTAATTTTTATTCACCTTATTGTTACCAATTCTGAAATACTTTAGTCTTTATTGTATTGTTCACTCTATTGTATTTGTTTATTGTACAGCTAGATAAATGGTTAATGTTTTGATCTTCAGTTACACTATTTTCATGGATTTTATTCCCATCTTGGGTACGGATATTTATGATTATTTGGAACCCACGTTAAATTAAACCAGATTAGCCTTTTATGTGCAAAAACTGTAACTGTACCTCGACAAACAAAACAAATGATTTATTTTATTATGATCTACTGATACATTTTCTAATTGTATTAATCAAAATTTTGGCTCAGAAATTTCTTAAATAAGGATGATTAACAACCAGATATAAACAATATTTTATAAATATATAAAAAAAATAGGAATCATTTATTGGAAAAAAAAAAAAAAAAAATGTGTATGTGAGAATTTATTAGCCATTTTCTTGAACAAATTAGTTATTTGATACGTTTGACAATTGTGGAAATATATTTTGTGTTAAATTTTGATTTTGAAATGCATTTAACTTAGAGGGATGACAATAATTCTAATCCATTCTTATAATTATGCCCATAATTCTGATTGTGTTTACCCCTAACAAAAAGTTTCGTCTTATTTTCCAAATATATAATTAATTTCTAAAAATGTTTTTCACAGTAAATTCCAGGTATTAACTATCGTTTTTTAGGAGTTATTGAATTTATTAATTTTTATTTCAAAAATGTTTAAACAAATTAAATTAATATGTAAATGTTATAAAGGAAACTCTCTTAAGACCATTATCATAACTATTTAATTAACAAAAATGCTATTTTACATACGCAATTAATTCAGTGAAAACATTTTATTACTCACAAAAGCCAACAATAGAATATTCTTGCTCTGCAAACAGTTTGTTGAAACTTTAGTAATATTCCTTCTACAAGATCGCGCACATTTTTATAGTGTTCCCTGCCGCCACCATGTTACATTTAGTTTTTGTTAATTAAATATTTATAATTATCAATATATATTGAAATATAAAATTTATTTATGCTCTATGTAAATGCATGTAATTTTTGCATAAATTATAGATAAATGTAAAAATATGTAATTTTTACTATCACCTTACTAAATTATTTTTATACGACTATATTTTATTTTCATAAATTGGTTATTTTATTTAAACGCAATTTCTAATATGATTATAAATCATCATTTATTCAATAATGCCATTGTTAAATTAACGTAGTTTAAAAAATAAACAATATTTGCTATGTCTTTGTATTTGAAACTGGTGCATATGTTAGGATTCAGTGTAGTTCTTAAAAGTAGAGAACAATTTCTGGAATGTTGGCTATGCATTTAGTGATAACCACACTCAAGTTTTCTACGTTCTTTGTTGTTATCTAGGTTTACCTGTGTCAGGATTTGTAGCTGTTGTAGTATTGTATTTCTTGAAGATAAGTTTTTATCTTGTTTGCAAGATTTAGTTGATGCTGTTCGAGGACTTATCCAAACATGTTTTTTTCTTTTCATAAGTATCACATGCTCCATATTTCTTTTTTAAAAGAGAGCGATGTAAAAAACTAAAAAGATAAGCAGTTTATGCAATTTTGATATTTTTTCTTTACAAAGATATTTAACTTTAAATCTATTTACAGATTGAAATAGTAGTCATGGTGTGTGCTTACTTGGAATAAGTTTTTTGGCCACTAATGGGATACTATACCGTTAGAATGTGATTTTGTCACTTTTATACTAGTTTTTTTTTTCCGATTTTTACCTTCTATACAAGTATCTTCTTACTTTTATAGCCATTAATTTAATTAATTTTTCACGAGCTGTAAAATATATTACAAGTAATAATTAAAAAATATCGTTTTAGGGAACTTTTCATGACAGGTGACCAATTTATACTGATTTGGCATTTTTTTTTTTTTTTTTTCAATTTTAAAAGTTTGAAGAGTTTTCAAAAATTCTTGTTATGGAAATGATTATGGCAAACTCTCAAGTTTTTGACTAGTTTAGTTTTTTCATATGCCAATGTTTAAATGTATATTTTTCTTTGAAATCATGATAAGATTAGTTCTGTAAAAGTTAAGATACTAGAAGGATGAGTTTATATATTTTATATATTAATGTATTATATAAATATTAACCCGAATATTGTAACAATGTATTTCAGGTTGAATCCAATATTCTATATATTTTGAAACTAAATTCACGGAGTACTGTTGAGCTGTTTCTAGTTCTACAAATTTTGAAGAGCTTTCGCGAACGTCGGATTACATTAAATTGGAAAGCGGAAGTTGTCGATTTAGGATTTTAATTTACGATATTGCTCAACTTCCGTTGTCAGTACTTCGAAAAGCGAACTTGGGTGGGGTTAAGTTAATTGAATCGTTTTAAATCGCAATTTTGGATTTTTATTTTTTCTACTCTCTTCAGATTTATATATACATTGTGTATTTAAAATTTTTGTAATGTTTAATTTTTTAAACAAATCATATAACAAAGTATTTGAGGTATTACTGTGATTTTTTTTTAAAAGCAATGGCAGCATTTGATGAAATTGATTTTTAATAAAAAATATTTATTAATTTTAAAATTTGAGATACGTAATCGTTTGTGACAAAAAAAAAAATAGTTGTGTAGTAGAATAATTTAAATTACTAAAAAGAACTTAAAAACTAATCGCTTCTCCTGAGGTGTCAGTGAATTTTTATGTTAACCAAAGCAATGCCAATATATGCTTTATCAGTGGAGATTACCAAAATGTTCTTTTTTTAAAAATGAAGTGTAAATTCAGCTTTTTAATCTTCCATAAATCTCTTACATAATAAATGTTAATGCATTATATTTCCTTATTTGACGATTTTATTCGCATTGATGTAATTCTAAAATTCTCTTTGCCCTTAGGGAGTGTGGTACATTCCTTCTGACTGGAAATTGTACCTCCGGTATGTGTTGAATCACTTATTTCTCGGGGGAATATTTTTTAAACCGCTTTCATTTTCAGAATCTGTCGAGGTTTTTACTTTTAATGCTTATCTAATTCGTGCATATGAATAATAATTTCCTTGCCTTCCTAACTGTATCTAATCCGTAAGAACTGGTTACGCTTGATGAGAAACTTCCCGCCGCGGTCTTCTCAACCGGATGCCGGCTATCCCAGTCGTGGGAGTTGTTTCATTCATCGCTTCAGAGTTGTTGCCGACGCCAACTTGTCTTTGTTGAAAAGCAGAATGGAGTGCAGAAATTTGACTCGCTCGGAATTAGCTTTGTTTTCTTTTCTCGCTCAGACCGTTAGATCTCTATTCTTATTTGAACGAACTGAAACAGCGGAAATCTTTTCAGGTGGATGCGACAGGAATATTTCCCCCATACGAAAATCTTTCCATCTAACCTAATAATTATATTTTTCCTTCTGTTTTTACATTTCACCAATTTGTTACAAGTTTTGAATTGTTTAAATCTTTTATAATTTATGAAACACATTTTAAAACTCATTTTGAATGTTGTACATGCTGTAAGAATATTCGAACTACTAATTTGTTTAAACTGAAAGGTGCTTATAGTCTCTAGAATTAGTTCAAACGTGAATTTTCAGTTTTATTTCCTAGTCCTACGAAATATAAACTTAAAATATTTAAAGTGCTAATTACACTTTAATTTTTCTCTTTATATTAAAGTTCCGTATGTGTATTAATAAAATAAATAATTTTACAAAAATTAACTAAAGTGAACCTTGTCCACTTTTGTTTCTGATCGGTAGCTTTTTAAATTTTTTATACAAATATTTATTTTACTCGTGTAAACATTAATTCTATGTATTCTACATATTGATATAAAGTTTTCCTAATTATACGAAATTAATTTAAGTATCGAGCGGAAACTTATCTTTCAGAAATCTTTCTCAATTTATCACTGGATATTTTTTATTACTTCCTTTACAAAATTTATAATTATTCAGTCTTAAAAAATTAAGTATGAATTATACATTAAAGAATTAAAATTAAATCTATTTCAATTTTTTTTTTAATTTTTAGGAAACCAGGGAATTATTTGAATTAAGTATTTGAAATTGAAAAATTCGAATAATATAATAAAATCAGATTGTGCTTTGAAATACTGTTTGTCAAGAAAAAGAATAAACGGTACAAGAGGAATAAAATTTATTTTTGTATGGTTTTAAAATCTATCTGAATCTTGTTCTTAAAAATTGTTTTTATATTTATTTTTAAGTTTTGAGAGAAAGAACAATTTTCCCGAATTCTTTGTATCTTCCCCATTAATTTTAAGTCAACACGAAAATATTTGCTAATGGAAAGAATGAAGTGGAACTAAAAAAGAATTTGACTTTTTTTATTTTGATACCATTTTTGTTAAAAATATGTTTTTCAAAAAGTTTATCATTTTAGTTTACTGATTCTCAAGAGCTGTGATTTAAAATGTTTGTTTACCTTTTTGTATTTTTATTTATTTTTTTAAAGTTGAAGATTTTAAATTGCGGATGGGAATTAATATGCTTTGAAAGATACATTCTTGTTAAGCTCATTGCTAAATTTAATTTCGTAAAAAAAAAAAAAATTGCAAGAAAGTTTTAATTCTTTCATTAACGTTAATTGAGCGCTGAAGGACATTCTTGCGACATAGTTTTGTGAAGTAATATTTTCATTGTTTCCGGCTTGAGAAGCGCTGCATTACCAGGGATTCACCAGTTCTAAGTTTTTTACACTTGTTTTTATGCTTTAATTTTGGTGCGTAATGGAGGATTCGTGACTCGAAAATTATGTTCTTTTATGGGTGAGGAACGAAGATCTCGTGATTTCGCAATCCTTTCTTGTATAATTATTGCGATTTGTTTTTGTTATTAACTTATTTCAACCTGTTTAGCCACTGCTTAGTGTAGAATTTCGATGTTCGTTGAATCACGTGCGAGTAGGCGTTGAAGCGGTTTTTTATTTGTAGAAAATCCCCATTTTATGTCCTTACCCTGACTCTAGTCATTATTCTTTGTTTTCATTCATCCTGCTGTTGAAGTAGAGATCTAAAATAAGATACTCAAAGTGTAGTTACCATAACGTTCCCTTGAACTTCAACGATTGTTTAAAAATTGTACCAGTCATACGATTTGAAAAATGAAATTCATATGTAGGAAATTTTTTTTCACAGTGAAAAAGCTGATTTTTGTTTTAAATTTACAATTCAATAATATTTATCTTTCCATGTCGCGCTCTTCAGACATGATGAGTCACGTTGTACTTATAAGGTGTTCTTGAAATCCAAGTGACATATGTTTTAGTTTAAAATGTTGGATATTACCATTTTAAAATTCTTCAAAGTTGTTAAACGTTTAATATTTTTATTATTAGAATATGACCTTCTTCGGAGCGCGTCTTTTGACATTAGACGAGAGAAAAGTATAATAGGAATGCTCATGTGATTTGCGCGCGATTATCGGAAGATTAATATACATTTAGGTATTAAATAAACTTTTCTTTGACATGCTGTATCAGATACCATATTAATTTCAAAATCTAATATTACACCAGCATGCTTCCCTGTAGTATATAATTGCCTAGTATACAATAGTGTAGAGAATCACACACTTAAGATTTATTTTATGTAGTATGTTATAAATATTTAAAAAAAAATCAATATTATTAGAACGGTAGATTTTGTTCATTGAGGTATCATTTATTTATTCCAAGATCTTAAAAAAGTTCTTGAACATCAAATTTCTCTCATAATTATATATTCAATATACAAATTGTAGAATGATTTTAAAATTTAAATATTTTGAATAATCTTAAACGTAACTGCTCATCTCATTAAAGATTCAATTTACTTTGTTAAATTAAATTTCTTTAAATTCTAGGGAAAAAAAACCCACAAGTTAAATTGTTTAAATAAGGTATTTAAGGATACTATAGATTTAATATTGATCTGGTTTGGAAAGTTCTTTTTAATTTCAAGAGTGAAATTATAAAATTTTAAACTAAGTTATCTTGTTGGCCTTTTATATCTCTACTTTGCTGACAAATATTTTTTAATTTTTCTCATCACAGTTAAAAATTTTTTAGCAATTTCCATTCAAAATGTCTTAAGATATCCTTACTTATAGGACTTGGAATTCCATGGAGCAATGCGATTTTATTTTCAAGATGCTGGTCAGAAAGTAGCTACAAAATGCATCAGAGTTGCCAGTACAGCAACTACAACAGATGTTATCGAGACATTGATCGAAAAATTCCGTCCAGATATTCGAATGCTTTCTATTCCTGAGTATGCTTTGTATGAAATACATGAAAATGGGGGTAAGAAACATCTAACATTTCATCCTTATGCTAACTTTATGAAAATACTATTGAAAGTAAAAATAAATGATAAATTCTTTTTTGAGCAGAAGAGCGAAAATTAAAAGGTGAAGAGAGGCCCCTGCTTGTGCAACTAGATTGGCATCGCGATGATCGGGAAGGACGTTTCCTGCTCAGACGTATGGATGAAAAATCTTATGTAAGTATTTTGTTAACCTTTTGAAAGTTTTCAAATTTGTTATTGTTGCATTTGATATGAACTATTTGTGTGTTGTTTAATTAAATTTGTATATTTTTTTAATGTTTAGAAAACATTTAATTTTATTTATAATTCATCATTAGTATTTTTTATAACCTTTACTTTAAATTTATTTGAATTTAGTTATACTGTTCTGTGAGATTTTTAAATCAAAATATTTCATTATAATTTTGACAATATTTTTAAACTATAATAATAAGATTAAAGAATGTGCTGTGTATAGTTTGTTGTTACTTATGATACTTGGCGAAACCAAGCCCACCTGTTAGAGACTGGGCGATTTAAATCAGAAAGAGTGTCTTCTGTTTTTGAATTGAGCATCCCTCTACGATGATGGAAGTACGACTGGCTCATAGATGGCAGCACTGTCTGAGTCTCCCAATTTAGAGAAGGAAGACCCAAGATCTGACTCTTGTCATCTTTTGAGGTATTAATTTGGAATGAAAACATGGAGGACATTGCAACTAGACTTACTTTACATGCCCCAGTTGTCATTAATGAACACGATAGATCTTCTGATGAGCTGGGATTTGAACTCACTACCTTCTGATAACAAGAATGATTCCGAAACCAACCAGCCCTCAGCACCACATGTTTTTTAATGATGCTAGTTTTACTCTTGATTTAGTTAAATAAATTTTTTTATTAATTATTACAATTTAATTAGTATGATTTAAAGTTCTGTTACACATTTCATGTTTCAGTTAGAAGGACTTACTTACAATTCAAAATAATAAACCTATAGGATTTCTAATGATATAAATGACAAATTAAATCTGAAATGCAGTGTTGATTTTTTGATTTCAAAGTTTTTTATATTGATTTTCTGTTTTTTAGAAATAGTTAAGCTCTATTAAAATTATTATAAAAAACTTATTTTGAAACATATCCAAGCTGTGTCATTTATCATAAGCTTTTTTTTATATATTTATTTATTTCTTAAATATTCAATTTTAACTTATCTTGGATGAATCCATGTTTTATTATTTTTCCTAAAACTAAAATTTATTATCTATGTTGAATCATATGCTGAATTTTTATAATTTAAGTTGACTTACAATTTATTACTTTTTTAAGTGAGAAATTTATAACATTTATATTTGTTTATATTGTGAAAGCAGTTAATTATTATTTTTAAATCTATTTTAGTTATATATTGTTTATGTTAGTAATAATAATAATTAATATTAAAATAATTGAATAAAAAATTTGTTATTAACATAACTTTGTTTTATATAACATTAGATTTCCAGCATGGATGCTTGTGATAATGAAAATTTCAAAAGAAAACTTTCCAAAAGGGAGAAAAAAGAAAAGAAAAAGAAAGAAAAGCGAGAAAAATTAAAGGTAATATTACATTTGTAATTCTTTGACTGTTTGTAAATATTTCATTTTTTTTTCATTTATATAATTAAAATTACATACAAAAAATTAAAAATTGGTTTTTGTTATAAATTTCATATTAGATTGTTGTAACTATACTTATATTCTCTTTAAATGTAATTACTATAAAAAAATCTTAAATATTTTATAAAAATAATGTTCAATTTTTAATAAATTTGTGATAAAAAAGTACATTTTGCTTTTTTCCATATCTTTGTCTTACAAAAAAGATTCATTTGAGCAAGTAAAATCTTTTACATTTTTTAATAATGTTATGTATTTACTGCCAAGAATGTTTGTTACATGAGTAATATATATTGAATAAGTGATTATTTAGCTAATAAAGTAGGCAATTTGTATCAAGTATGATATTCATTTGTTCATTTTTATTTAATGTAAATTTAGGCTGCTGAAGAAAGTAAAAAAGATGGGATTGCTGGACAACTGTACTCTGAACTTCCAGAAACCAGCTTTACCCGATCAATATCTAATCCTGAAGCAGTTATGAGAAGGAGAAGGCAGCAGATATTAGAACGAAAACTTCAACAGTTTTGTCAAGAAGGAGGAACTGATGCAGGTATAATTGATTATCATTCAATTTCTTACTGTAAATTTCAAACTTTTGTCTTTTGCAATTTAGTACACCATAAATCAATGTTTTAATTAACAACAATGAAAATTTTGTACTTAAGTATTAACTACTTTTTAGCATAACTGATCTAAAATGACTTGTTTTTGTGTTAAACTATTAGCTTAAAATTCTTCTTCAGATCATAATTTTGTGTTGAGGAATGAGGCGCTAGCAAATTTGTTTCTTGATGTATTTTTCTAAACTATTGGAATTGTTCCTCCTCCTTATTTGATATGGAATCTTGTAGAGGGGAAATGTGTAAAACAAAGCCAGATATTTTTAATGATATAGTATATTTTCTATAAAATAAACTCAACTTTAATAAGCTGAACTGCAGCTCAATGGTTAGTACTCTTGCCTTTGGTTCAGCAATTCATGGGTTTGAATCCCACTTTAAGCTTATCTATGTGTAGATGTTCAGAATTAATTTTAAATAGGCCTCAGTCCATCGAGCGACAAACATTTACTCAGCTTTCATAATCTTAATTTTTGTGTAAACTTTTTGAAAATTAAATTGTGTACTCCTAATAACTGCTTAAACTTAAAGCGCTGTTTAAAGCATGCCTACAATTTTTAAAACTTATATTTTCTTTACATAATAAATTCTAAAAAGTTTTTCAAAATAAGTAAGTTTTTTAAGTCATTTCTTATTTTTTGTTAAATAAGTGATTAATTAATGACTTAGAAATCCATAAAAGTTTCAGGAATGAAAATTGTTTCTTTTCTTTAAATGTTTATTTTGTTTAAATAAACAGAGATCAATAATGCATTTCAGAATTGCATGAAATTACATTAGGCTTTTTTTATTTTCTATTTATAAAATCATTTTAGGTATTTATATGAGCAATACATTTATCAATTTGCAATTATCAAATAATAATGAAACTTACTTTTTCTAATTCATATTTATAAATTCATATAATTTTAAATTTTTACTAAACAAAAATTTTCTTGAAGGTGGTACTCTTAGAATATTTGGTGAAGCATTAAATAAGGATGTGCCTTATAAAACTTTACTCCTTTCAACAAAAGATACAGCTTCTTATGTTGTGAAAGAAATACTTGAAAAATATGGTTATGACAAAGAAGATCCTATTCAATATTGCCTTGTACAAACAATTGTATCACATAATGCAAATGATGGACCTGATTTGCAAAATGGGGGTATTCGAGAGTATATTTTAGATGATGATGACTGTCCACTTATGATACAACAGCAACACAACCGAAACAAAGGTATAGTACTTTTATGCTTTTTTTTTATATTTACTCTAATAAATTTGTAGTATAAAAATTTTTATATGTAATTTGGTGTAATATATTGATGAATTTAGTTTTCTCAGATAAAATTATAGAAATATAGTTTTTTTTATATATTTTATTAAACTAAGAAAGTTTTTATAATGTATTTGCTTTTATAGATATGCTGTTAATGGCTTTATAAAATTATCTATTCATTACTTCATGCATACTACAAATATACTACAGGGACTCATGATTAATGTATTTAATTCAATTTAGGTCAGTTATCCTTCCATGTTAGAAGACGTCCTGCTGATTATCAACCCCGAAAGAGGAAAAAAAAACCTAAACCAACTAAAAATGAGGAAATGAGAACAGATGACACTATTGAAAAATTACCTTACCTTTTGGAATTGAATCCTGGTAATTCTGAGTTTTATTTATTTATTGTTATTTTATATTGTTATTGATAATTTAAAAAGAGTGAATTCTTAAAACATATAATACAAGGAAATCAATAAAATTAATGCTTAACTAGGAAGTAATTTTTGATTGTTAAATTAACAGTAGTTATTATACATGTCTTATAATTTTATACCTGACTTCAAAGAAGTATAAAATTTTAATTATTCATATTTATTATATTTTTACTTCAATATTTAATAAAATTTAAAAATTGT
Organism: Latrodectus geometricus; assembly: GCA_026290005.1. NCBI lineage: Eukaryota > Metazoa > Arthropoda > Arachnida > Araneae > Theridiidae > Latrodectus > Latrodectus geometricus. The sequence continues at coordinate 21,030 of JAPDSC010077199.1, read as the reverse complement.
GAAATCTTTGATTTATTTATCATATTTGTTGAGAGTGAGTGCAGGTTTAAAATGTGTATGTGTTTCAAGTTTTCTATTGCAATATTTTTGTTGGACTATTTAATTTTGTAAAAACTTTCTGTGAAATGTGAATTATTACAAAATGCATAATCAAGCCATATCAAGCTTAACTCTTTAGTACTTCTTTAATGGAAATAATATATTTGAAATTTGTTATTTTAGATGGTAGTGAAGGGCATGGTCCACCTAAAAAACACAGGCTTTACCTCAATGTCACTGAAGTAGGTAGTGAAAGAAGTAGTTCAATTGGTGGACAATATCTGCAGGTAAATAGTAAATAAAAAATAAATTCTTAAATGTACAAAATATTTTACAGTCAATAAACTTGCTAAATACTGGTAAAATAATATACTTTAAATTCTTTAAAAAGAACTCTGATTTTTAAAGTAATAGGGCTTAAATCTAATAGTAAATAAATCATTTTCTATTTTTACAATATAAAATATTTAAAATTATGTTAAAATGAAGAATAATATAAAACTTTATTACACTTTGACATTCTAAAACTTTATAGCTTTAATTGATTTTACGTAAGATAAAAATAGCTTCACATATGTACTTTAAGTGAATATTTTTGCAATTTATTTCAGCATACATATTTAAAAAGAAATTAAAATATGGTTTATTTCACTTATATAAATTATTTGTTATTTATATGTTTATATTTTATGCTCAGTTTGTGCTTAAAGGTAATTATATAAAACAACTTAATTTTAATCTTATTAATTTTTAGATTTTACTTTGGTGTTAATTTTAAGGTTAATCCTATTTATATAGGATATAATGCTATAGTATTATGTTACTCTGCATATGTGCTTACCAACCTATTAAATGCTCTGCTTAGATTTGAGTGATATATATGTGTATGTATTATATCAATTAGCTAACTATATTTGTCATAAAATTTATATTTTAATTGTAATTGATTTTTATGATTTTTAATTGTAATTAATTTTTATAAAAAATTATGTATATAATTAAAGTGAAATAAAGAAAATTAAAAAAATTAATTATTGGAAGAATTTCTTTTAAAGGAAAAGATAGATGACTTTATTATTTTCATAATAACTTTTATTTTATTTTTAAATAATAAATTTTACTGCTTTTAATCTTCAAAAAAATGTTTTAATTCTAGCTATTTGGCCCAAATGTTCAACCTCGCCATTGTGTTATCGCTCACACTCAAGGAATTGTTACTGCAACTCCTAGCAGTAGAGATGCTGAAACATATGTAAATAATATGAGAATATATGAAACAACAATATTGCAGAATGGGATGGTTGTACGTTTTGGCAAGTTACATACTTTCCGCTTTGTAGATCCAATGCATGATCAGGTAAATTATATTAAAAAAAAAATCAAGAAATGTTCTTTTAAATTCTGTAATTTTAAAAATTCTGTTTGTGTAATATTTTGATATTTCTATTGTAGAAACATGGCATGTTACCTGATCCTAGACAACATCCTGAATTTATAGAAAGGTAAAAAGAATTTAAGTTTTAGTTTTTTGTTAAACTATTCTTTGTGACTAAAATATAGAAGTTATCTTAAACATTCTGGATTTCAACATATTCTTGCTGTTCAAAAATTCTATAAATGTCAGACAAATTACAAAAGTAGTACTAAATTTCAACTAGCCACTAGTAATTTTTTTTATTAATATGGCAATCCTAATGAATGTTCATTAATTTTAGAAGCCGCCGAGAAGATCAGTTGTCACTTCACCATCATGGTAGTTATGAAACTACTTTTGATGCTGATGGTAATGTTGAAACAGTATCCACACATTCCAGAGATGAACGTCTTTCAAAAAAATCAGATGATGCACTTTCCCATAGATCCCTGGGCAGAGAAAGTATGCATGGTCGTGGCAGTTGTGATAGATTTGAGCAGAAACGTGGTAATGATCCTATACTTCCAGCTGTGTTGGAATTCTGGGAAGATGGTAAATTTTATTATAAATATTTAATCATTCTTATTAAATTAGCTTTAATTATTATATTTAAATACTGTTAATTATTTCTATTTAGAAATGTTTTCATAGTTTCAGAAATTAGATACCAGGAAACAACTATTTAAAAAATGTTTTTACTATAATTAAATTTTTTGCAGTACATTTTAATAATAGAGGATCATTTTATTTTTTATACATTTGTAAATACATTTTTATAGAATAAATAAAATTAAATTTGATTTTCATCATAATTATGCTAATTAAAATATCACCACTTCTTGTTTTATTAAATTGTTTTTTAATACAAGGTATGTACAAATAGTTATTTGTTTATTTCTTTATTGTTAAGTATTATAAATATCTAGAGATAATTTACAGTTAAAAGAAAAGATGATGCAAAAAATCATCATTTTGAAAAATACAATGTTTAAGTTACTTATAACTTCAGTGAAGTGTAGTTTTTTGTATTAAGTATTCATTTTGATGATGAACTGGCTAGGAGCTGAATGGTTATAATTCTATCCTGTTCAACAGTTTGCTGGTTTCATTCCCACTATTCACTTGAATTTTTTTATTCAATCCACTTCAAATTAGCTCTTCTAAACTTAAAATGTTTGAGGCATACATAAAAAAAAATAATTTTTTTGATAAAAGTATGTGATAACAAAAGAAATGTATCATAAAATGTATAAAAATATGGTAAACAGTATTTAAGAGAATATCTTAGAAATGTCTTTTACAGTTAAGTACATATTATATTTTTAAACTCATGTTGTGTAAAAAATGTTTTGCCTAACTTCCAATTAAAATATTTCTAGATCATTTTGAAGTTCAGAATTATTTTAAATATTTATTCATAGTTTAGAATTATCTTACATAAACGAAGAAGATATTTACACAATTTTTGACAAATAGCTTTGAAAGTCTTAGAACACATCATTCAAGTTTGTAAAATGACAATATTAATATTTAACATCATGATTTTTAGAAAGTACTGGTTTTCAGATGACCTTGAACTTTTATAACTATGTCATTTAATTTTTGTAAAGAATGGAAAATGAATGTTATATGTATGTGCATACAAATAAACTTATGGTGACATTATTATCTGTATTTTAAGTGCATTTGTAGAATAATTCAATTCACTTTATTTTTCAAGGTGAAGATGCTTTTCTAGCTGCAGCTATAACACAGCTAGATCCTAGTCAAGTGCAATTCAAATTATCTCCCACATATGCTTTATACATGGCTGCTCGATATCGAGCTTCAACACATTTTAGGCCTGAGACTACACCTAATGATAGGGCACACAGGCTAACTGCATTAATGAATAATGTTGCAACTGTCATGCATCAAGTTATCCAGGTATTAGTTTACTTTTTATTACTACGTTATATTGTATTATAAGACATCTCTCATCCTTGTAATGATATCCTGTTTTCAAAGAAATGAAACTACTATGTTTAAAATTTATTTCATCGTTTTGTTTTTCTTAAAAAAATAATTTTTATAAAATTTAACATAAAAATGTAAATATTTTTATTGAATAAATACATTAATTTTTTTTTTTGATGCAAGTCTGTCTCTTTGCTAGGGATTAACAAATTGAACTTGTAACTATCTCCAAATTTATAATTAGTGGATGTAATTGTAATTTTTAGAAAGGTATCATTTTTAATTAAAATGAAATTGAGACATGTTATATAGATCAGGATCAGATTATTAATAAATTGCTAATAAAGTTAAAAAGTAAGTAAATTTAGATAAATATATGATTTGATGCATTAAAATATTTAGCATGTGTTTTTTCCAATTACATACTCATATAGTTGTATGTTCTTCTTTAATTATGTAATAATTTTCATTCTATTCAGTTTGTTGTTTTATTAAATTTTTATATAGGATCGTTATCGAGAAGCTTCAGCTCTGGCATTTTGGCTTGCAAATACTTCTGAATTACTTCATTTTTTAAAGCAAGATCGCCATTTAAGTGCATATACTCTTGATGCTCAAGATTTACTGGCAGAAAGTGTTCAGTTGGCATTTAGAAGTCTTGTAACTTGTCAACAAGTGGAACTTCAGGAAGCCATGCCTGCATTCTTGGAAGATAGAGATGATATAAATGAAGAGGAAGGTACTACTGGTAAGTTTCAAAATGTTTTCAATGTCTGAATATGTGCATATGTGTCTATATCTTACCTGATGCCATAGAAATGTTTGCAGTAAGAGAAAACCTAGACATAAAGTGAGCTCAATATTTATCTAGATGAATAATTATTAAAAGTTGTGTAGCTCAAATTTATGTGCGAATATAATAAATGCGTTTGATTACTTGAATCTTTCTTTTTATCCATTTAATATTAATATATTTCTTTTGTGCAGCTGATGTTTTAGCTGTGCTAGCATCTGCCATGTCCCTACTGAGACGTTGTCGCGTGAATGCAGCTTTGACAATTCAAATGTTTTCACAATTGTTTCATTTTATCAACATGTGGTTGTTCAACAAAGTTGTGTGCGAGACTAGAATCAATCTGTGCACCAGATTATGGGGAGCCAGATTGAAGCGTAGATTGGGTCGTGTTGAAGCTTGGGCAGAGAAGCAAGGTTTAGAGTTAGCTGCTGATTGTCATCTCAGCCGTATTGTACAGGTATTTATTTCCATACGTAAATCTGAATTATTTAAATTTTTATAGTACAAAGTTTTTAAATAACAAAGTAATAAAACCTATAAGTTTTATTTATTTTTAAAATTTTTACTGTTTTGGTCTTGCATTTTTATATTTTCTTATAAATATTATGTTAGTTATGTAAAATTCAGAATGTGTATATTAATAAATTGTAAATAAATAGCAGCAAAAAATTTAACTGTGGAAACACTTAGATTCATCTTTGAATAATCATTTCAACACAAATAAAAGTTTGAGTTTTCCATTGTTTAATGTAAAATCCACTTATTCACAATTATTTTTATCAGCTTAAATTCTCACAAATGCATTTATTTAATTACAACAAAATGTGTTGTGTTAGAATAAAATTTAAATTAAATGAAAGAATATACATAAATTTCTTACTTATTTAACAAATCAATTAGCATTGATTTGTTAAATAAGTAAGAAATTATTTGGAGAAGTTAAAAAATTTTTTGTAAATTTCTTATCCCTTTCTATGCTATTTTATATTAAGCAAATACTTAGTAGCTGCGAATTAAATTGAATCATTACACTTGAATACAAATTAAATTTATACTGACATGAGATAGCATCTTTAAGTAAACAATGACATAGGAAACAAAATGATATAGTCTCTCATTATTAATATTTTGTTGGTTTAATATTTGAAGTAACATTGATATAGCCCACAGAAGCTAATAGATAGCAATATGCAAGTATAAATACGTTAACATTCAATTCAAATGTAAAACTACAGAAATCATCAATTTATAATTGGATGATTCAAGTTAAAAGTAGAATAGCCTTCACTTATCAAAAGCAACTGTATTGTAAGAATCAAAGGTGGGGGGGGGGAACTTGTTTAGAAAGTGTCCTGATCTTTTATGGTTGTGAAATGAGGAGTAAGTAGAATTTGAATTATGCCAAGTGCAATTCTGTTTCAGAAATATTCTGTTTCAGAAATTATTAAACAATTTAGGATCCATAGGTCCAAAAATTTGAAATTTTATTTTTGCCACTTGCCAATGACGAACCTGTGGATTCCATTTATCTGATAACAGGCATAGCTGAATGCTTTATGCGCTATCCTTCTGTTTAATAGTTTGTAAATTCAGTTTTGTTTCATTGTGGCTGTAGAGGCTTGTAATCCATATTAAATCAAGGTTAATAATATTTGTGGATAAAAAGTAGTTGAAGTAGGACAAGATAACTATTTAATAGCAGAGCCTACATAATAATTTATAATTTACATGAAGAGATAAAACAATCAATCGTAGAAAATATAATTAAATCAGAATATTTCTGGAATATTTAGTATTGGTGATATATAATAACAGAAAGCCAAATTGAGTTATTTTAATTACAATATGATATTGACTTTATCACTATTAATATTATGATCAAATTAACAGATTCTTAATGATGGAAAAATATTGCTTTATGTAATGGCTCGCAATATCTGTAATTCATCTAATAGGCTTTCTGAGGTAGTAGACTATGACAGTTTCATAAGGCTTGTTGCCCAAATAGCTTGCAAACTGAGGATTAAAATCACTATTGTATTACTCAAGTTTATGAAAGGTTTTTGATAATATCAGTTCATCAGTTGAAGTTCTATCAGCTCTATTAAAATTAAAACTTTTAAAAAAGCTGTCTGATCACATCTATTTAACAAATTCCCTCCTTCCAATATCATTTTAACTTAGAGATTTTAGACTTTGAGAATGTTTTGCGTGCTCAATTACACTTAGCGTAGTGATCTGACCAGATTCGGTTTCAGGAGATTGACTAGATTCCACTACCCATTTGAGTTTTGCAACTCATGAGGAAAATATGAAAAATAGTATTCTGAAATAAAAAATTGTGTCAATCATATTCTCAAAATATTTCAAAATTTGTTATTTTTATTAAATACTGCTATGAAAATAGTTCTTTTTAATATTAACTTTTTTCTCTTTCTTGCTACTATTTTGGTTTATTTTTGTCGAGCCAAATTATGTTTTGTGACCATGAACACTGTACTAAAATATTTTATATGAAACTTGTTATTAATACATGACAAGTTATATGAGTGACACAAACATCCAAGTGACAAATATATCTTGTCAACTTGAACACCATGGAATGTTTTAATATCTTGTGCAGCATTAGAATCAAATTTTGCATGCATTATTTTAAAAGTTTATTTCCTATTTCATTGCTTTAGTTATTAAAATCAATTTAATAGTTGTATGAAAATGTTTTCGTTTGCTTAAATTTAAAGAAATTAATGTAATTTATCTCAAAATCACACTTATATTTAAATAGTGTTTACTCTGAGTATTTTAGTTTTGTTATAATAATTATTGATAATGTACTGACTTTAGTGCATGTATTAGTTTTTAAATAAATACTAAGCAAATGGAATACTTCATTGCAAATGAAAATTGTGTGCCAATTTTTATTTTTATGATTTTTTTAAATAATAAATGATAAGCATATTTAGGATAGAACCTAAATTTTTTACTCAATTATTGCTTATTACTGAATTGTAATTAATGTCCTATTTTTATTTGCCCTCCCTTCAATAAAATATGTAATCTTTTAGGCTGCTCATCTGCTACAAGCTCCAAAAAGTAATTCTGAAGATCTTGCTTCAATCAGTTCTCTTTGTTTCAAATTGAATTCTTTACAACTGCAAACCCTTTTAGAACGTTACCAAGCATCTGATGATGAATCTCGTATACCTCCAGAATTTATTGAAAGTGTCGTAAAGGTAATATTATTCTATAAAATTGTATAAATGAAGTCAAATATGTTACTCAATTTATTGTCAGAAAAATTCACATTTTAATATAATTTTTAGGCTTATCAGTACTATGTGAGAAATGCTTTACTGAAAAGTTGCTGCATAATAAATATTTTAGACTATTTTGTTCAAAATTAATAAAATAGAAATAATTTAATTAGAATCTAATTAAAACAGAACAAATTTATCTTTGTAAATATAAACTAGCTGAAATGTACATATTGTGATGAATGTTTAAATGATTTGTTTGCTATATGAAGTTTTATTTTAGCATTATATTCCTTATACAATTTATGAAGTATATTATATAATGTGCTTAGCAATTGATTTGAGTAAATGAAATACATAATTATCCTAGTTACTTCTAATATGTACTTTTTCAACAACTTTTTTTTTTATTGAAAAATTGTTTGTATTTAATTTTTTATAATTTATTTTCTTCCTCCTGTCTTAAACATTTTAGTTATGGGGAGTTTCATTTTTAAAATAGACTACACATTGCCTAAATTAAGTTTGGAAATTAAGTAGTAAAGATACAAAATTAAAGATAAATGTACTAAACTTAATAATGTATATCACAAAAATTTGATTATTATTATTTATAGGTTGCTGAAAACACTGCAGATGAACAAGCCAGGAGTGAAGGTAGAGAAATTAAATTAGAAGAAGATTCCGATTTGCAACTACCTTTTTTGCTGCCTGAAGATGGTTACTCTTGTGACATTGTAAGGGGAGTTCCTGCTGGATTGCAAGAATTTTTGCAACCCCTCATTCAAGCAGGTAATTATGTTAATTGTAAATTTGTGTTTGCAAAGGAATATAAAGTCATGCGTTCTAGCTTGTAAATTATAGAATAAGGAATTTAAAAAAATGACTGGTCTATTCTTTGATTTTTAAAGGGAAATGAACTTTATAGTTTTATTGTGATAAGCATATGCATTGATAATTTTTCTTTCTTTTTTATGAAAACATACTGAAAATTAACAGTGTGTTTAAAAAAAAACAGTTACATATACTTTGCATTCACAATTTATTATTTTACTTAATATTAAAACTTCTAACTTCTGGTTGGATACATAAAAAAATATTTTTTAACTATCATATATTTATGAAGATGTCCTTATGTAATTGTCAAAATTAGGGAAATTATTTTTAAAAGTTGTCATTGAATATATGTGAATTTGAATAATGTAAATTTTTATGTTAAACTTCTTTCAAATTCTATGACATCTGTTTGGTAAGGGATTAAAAAATTTAATGCTTCGATAATTTTGCATTTTTGATCTTATGCAAAGTATAAAACAAAATACAAATAATATATTCACAATAATTTACTCAAAATTCAAGTAGAATATTTGCTCATAAAAAAAAAATAAATAAATAAATAAAAATAAAATCTGAATAAAATATAAAAGTGGTAAATGAAATGTGAATAACCAAATTAATATAAATATATATTTACTTAGTCCTTTGCTTAATATTAGTTATAGATTTAAATTTATAATTTTTTTTTTTTTTTTTTTTTTACAAAAATACTTTAAAGATTTTCAATGATAAACTAATTTATATGTTGATTGATTGAATATTTTTTAAATTAAAACCAACCTTATTTCTGTGTCAGCTAAGTTGAAATACATTTTTCCAAATGGTAATGAAAGTGGTTATTTTTAAAGTAAAAAGCCTCTAACAGAATCTGCAAGGAAAATTGTTGCTTGAAATGTATTTAAAAACTCAACAAATTTTTCTGTTAAATGTTTTTATGATTTTTTTTTATGATGAATATTACTAAAAACACTACTTATTTTTTTAATCCATTCCATTTTAAACTAATGAATTTAAGAAATAATTTTCTATTACAAACTTTTTATTTCCATTGGAAATCTTTAATGAAAACTGAGGTTTTAGAATTTAATATTAAAATCAGCATTTTCTGTTTTTTAAAGTTTTATGGATTATTAATTTTTTTTCTTTAAAACGCACAGCTTTTCACTATAAAAATATAAAAAAATGAAAACTAATAATTAAAATGTGTATTTTTGAAATTATTACAATAATTGCACAAAATTTTTGAAAAACATTTTTATTGTATAAATCATGAATTTTGTGATTGTCTTGTTAATTGATGCCTTATTTATGTTTGTGTTTTAAGTGGTTACGCAATTTTAAGTTTTTTTTTTTTTTGTGAGAATGAAATAATTAAAAGTAACTCTATGCAGGACTTGATAATTTATTATTACTTAAGATAAGACTTAAAAAAAGTAAGTTAACTTAGTTTTTAACTGTATTTTATTCTTATAGAATTCAAATTTAAAAAAATATGCTTTATATTTTTTAATGTCATTCCCTTTTTAATAAAATTACAGAACTCCATAAAAGTTATATTATGAATTTTGTTGGAGGAAAATTTTGTTTAAGAAAAGAAAATCATTTAATATGCACAGTCCATATAAAAATTTAACGTGTCTTGTAATTAAAAAAATCTACTAACAATTTTGAAATGTGTACACAACTAAGCATGTGGTGCTTAAGGAGTAGTTACAAAGTAACCATTGGAAGTCATGAGGACTTAATGAGAAAATTGATAATCACCACCTGACGTTTTCATTTATTGTGATTTTTAAAAAATTTTTAAATAATAGAAATCTTCTATATATATTCATCAATCATAACTTTTACCAAATTTGTTATGATTAATAGTAATTTTATTCTTTGTTTTCACTGTTATATAATTAGTAAAAGAATAGAACGTTACCTTAGAACATAAATATTAACTTAAGAAATTTTTTTTAATCATTCAATGAACTCTTTTTAGGAATTAATATTTGATATCTGTTATTTATTTACTAAATAAGTTATTTTTTAGGTTTGTGCAGACTCACTATCCAACCTACATCATCTGGTTACTGGACCATTTATATGTCTGATCAAGATATTGGAAGGATGCCATCAGGGGTAATTGTTTTAGCATTTTTTTTATTGATAAATTAAGCCTTTTTTGTTCAAATTAATTTTATGAATGATACAAGCCCAATTATATTAAAACCTTCATGAAGATAAATAAAAATATTCTGTTAAACTGAAAGCAAAACTCTTATGAAACATATTATTAATAATAAATATTTTCAATTGAATTATATATTTATTATTTGTTATAATTTATCTTAAGATAATTTTTTTAATTCTACAGGTATAATATATTAAGTTTGACTTGATTATATAACTTTATTTTTCGAAAACTTAATTTGTTTATTAAAAATAATATCGATATTATATTTCACCAAGCTGGTAACTGAATGGCTAATTCTGTTGCCTTTGGTTTAGCAGTTTATGAGTTCGAATGCCATGTTGGGTTTGGATGTTTGTCATGGTTTCGGAATCCAATTTTTCTGTAGGCCCTAGTCTAATTAACTCTCATGTGTTAAAAATTATCTTTGAGCCGCAAACAAAACCATGTTGCCTTTCAGCATACTCATGATGAGATGTAATCAGAATGTTTAAACACCTCTTATTTTTATTTTGGTATCGTGTAAAATTTCATATTTAAATTTCTTCTGTGTCATTAAAAATCATCAAATTTTAAATCCAAAAATTTAATTCAAATATATAATTATTAAATGCAATGTATTAAGGAATATTTTTTGTATAACATCTAATCTACTTGTATTGAATATGTATTTATAATGATTCAACATATTTTGATAACATTCTAACTGTTTTTATTGGTTTCTAACAATGTGAAATTTTTTTAATATTTTTATTATTTATAGTTGTTTTTCTTTGTTATGTAAATTTTAAGTTTAAACTTCAAAACTTAGCTCAAAAATTTTTTTGTCTGATTATTTTTTGTATGCGACTAAAATAACTAAATGTATTAATGTTTATTTAAAAAAAAAAAAAGACTTCGTAATTTTTTTATTATTTTTAAAAATAAATTTTTAGTGTATATTTTTGTCATGCTTAATGAAAACAAAATATTTGTTGCATTAATATTCTTGGCTATTTTTAACATCTGTTTCCAATCTAATAGATTAATGTTTGCTATATATTGTGTTAATATATGCTTCTAAAATAATTGTAAGAAAATATTTTTCATTTTCTAACTTAAATTATGTAAGGAATTGTTTAACATAATATATCAAAACTTAGTTTTATTCTTTAAAATGTTTAATTTATGATGAACTTTTAAATTATAGACTCACAGCCCTAGTGTTCATAGTCATGTGGAGGACAACAGTAGTTGGAAAAATCAAGAACCTGAAATTGTAACTATTCGTTTACAAAAGAGTAACAATGGAATTGGTTTGAGCATTATAGCAGCTGGGGTAATTGTTTTGAAAATTTTGTGTTGTGATTATATCTTGTTAATTTCTTATTTTGCTATCAGTGATTTGACTATTTTACTGAATCATTTGTTATTTTCAGGGGGCTTCTGATCATGATAAACTTGGAATTTATATTAAGTCTGTTGTGAAAGGTGGAGCTGCTGATTTAGTGAGTTTCATTAGATTATTTTGTGATAATTTATGTACATAAGTCTACCTCATTTGTGATACATATTTTTGTATCATGAAATAATGGGTAATTATTTAATAGGCAAAACAAAGGAATTTGTTGTAAAATTTCATATTGTGCTATTGTTGTAAATGATTTTCTTTACTATGGCTGAAAAATGATTATACAAAATTGATATTCTTAACATTAATGTATTCTACCCTGCTGTGTTTATTTATTAATGTGTGATTCTAATGTTATTTTTTAATTAAAACTTAATGAAATTATTAGTTATGCATTTTCTTAAACTGCTGCTCAATATTGATCTAAGAAAAGAAAATCCAATATGTATAGATTAGGGAAATTTAAATGTTTATATAAATAGTCTTAATTGTGTTTTTAGTTTAATCACTAGAAAATGTTTTTTAAAGTCTTCTCATGGGATTCTATTTGCTTTTCTTCTGTTAAATATCACTTTAAAACTTATCTATAGAGTTATACAATAAAACTTACTAATGAAGTTTTATATGTTACTTGATTGGGGTTTAAAATAATTAAATATTGGCTCTTGAGCTTTGAGAATTATAAGAACTTACAAATGTGCCAACAGAACATACAGTGCACTTAACAGTAAGAAAATTATTTAAATTTGTACTATATTCTAAATAGTTAAAGATATATGGTTCATTTATTTGCTATGCTTGAATTCAAAATTTTATATTAGATTCAATTTAAAAAGTTTTTTCTCGTTTTATCTTTGTTAAGTGGTTTATTAATTTCTGACTATGAATTTGATTTTTGTTTTAAAGTTTTAATAAAATAGTCTTATAAAATGCTGTCAGAAAGCTAGCTCAAAATAATTGATGATTGATACCATATATTAAATTTTTATTTTCAACTTTATCCTATTAGGATGGTCGGCTGCAGGCTGGTGATCAACTATTAAAAGTGGATGGTCATTCTTTAGTTGGTGTTAATCAAGAAAAGTAGGTTTTCAATCCGTATAAATGATATATATATATTTTTATTGGTGTCTATATATATATATATATATATATATATTATTGTATAACGTCTTATTTTAACTACAGAGCAGCTGAATTGATGACTCGTACTGGACCAGTTGTCACATTAGAAGTAGCCAAACAGGGTGCTGTTTACAATGGCTTATCTGATCTTTTGAATAAACCATCTCCCACTATTCAGAGGGGTAGGATTTCTATTTAATTTTTTTTTTGAAGTTTTCATTTTTGTCATATATATATATATATATATATATATATATATATATATAACTTTATTTTTCTACCCTCAATGAATTTTTTACAATTGGATGTATTTTGATTGCTTTTTCTAACCAACTAATGACTGTTTTTCATATTTATCCGTATTTCAAGTATTTGGTAGAACATTATATTCATAATTAAAATAATTGATGATCTAAATTAAATTTAGATGCATTTATTATAAACTTTTCAAAGTAATTCACTGAATTTGCTTTCATTTTACTGAGCTATATTTATGTTTCCTTAAATGAAATATTAATTGCAAATTGAACTCATGTGATAGAAATTATATTATTTATATATTATTAATCATATATTATTAATCATATATTATTATTCCATTTTAAATTAGCTTTTCTATATTGCCTGAATTAAGAATAATTTTTGAAGAAATGATAATGGTTTATAATTGAAACACTTCTGCTGTCACTCTATCTGTAAAGTTTGTTCCTTCTAACTTGGTATAATTGATTCAAATTTTTATCCATTTTGATTAGTAAAAGTGAATTTTTGCTTGTACTTAGAAACCAAATTCTTGAAATTCATTTTAGACTGATAGTGATTTTAGTTTCTTCAGTAGCAAAACTGATATGATGATTTAGACATTCATTACTATTTAACTCGTGATCATGCAAATATAGATATGCGAAACCTTAGGCTAAAGACCATTAAAGATTATAGCGCCAATGAACCCTATGTATTCAATAAAATTTAATGAAAAACAATTTCCTTTCATAGGGATTAAGAAGTGCAGTAGGAGTAATTCTAAACATATCACTATGTACACTGTCATGTAACATTATAATGCTAATCACCGGATGAGTCGATAAACTTTTCTGTGCAATTTTTGAACTAATGGTAATAATTTTAATGCATGCCAAATGGCTCCTAAGATCAAAGATTTAATTTTAATGTTATTAAAACTTGAAATATGATTATAAACTGCTGGAAATGAATGCAAAGATTGCTGAAATGCAAAATCTTTCATGATTTTTTAATTTTATTGTATTGTTTAAGAAAAAATAGTTTTTTCAACAATTTTTAATAATTTTTTGTATCAAACTTTAAAAAATAAAATATAAATATGAATTATTTTAGTAATGAAAATGTATATTTAAAAATTACACCTAAAAGTTACGGAAAGTTTTAGACATTAAAATTTTCAGTTGCGAAAAATTTCTTGCAAACTACATTCCTATTGTTATTCTGCTGAAAAGAAATATCTTCTTGGCATCTATTATGGATCTTGTTTTTATTTTATAGAGTATCATTACTTTTTGTTAATTCAGTATTTAATATTCAGTGGCTAGAAATTGACAAAGACTAAAATTTGAACACTAGTACTTTCATTTGAAGCACCCACATGATATGCCAAAATTTGAATGTACTGGAGAGTATAAAAAATTTCTTAACCTGAAAATAATTTTGATCTTAAAAAAAATTAGAAAACTGTTTTATAATTGCAATATTTACAAATTTATTCATGAATTATTGACATATTATTTACCTTAATAAAAAAAAATCTCAATCCATTCTTACCTGAAAATTTCATCTTTTCCATTGTATATGCATAAACTTTCTACTACCTGCTTTTTTTAAAAGTATTTACTTATTAGATATCACGCTATCTCAAAGAGTAAGAATGTTTGGAATGCCTAGTGGATGTGAAAGTTATCCATCGAATACTTGTTGCAAGTTTCTCTGTCCTGTGAAATCAAATTCTAATTGCTGTGAAGATCCTAATAAAAACATATCAAGCTTATCTGCTGTTCATTCTAGCAATCCTGTTATTCTGTCTGTAGACAGAAATAGAAGGCAATCGTATGATTATGAGAAATTTCCTCTTCGATATGCACGTTCTCGTCCTCCTGGATTACCATCAAAGTTCTCTGTGTGGCCTTATAAACGAGCTTTATTTAAACCAAGAAGTGAAGAATCACTACTTGACTATTGCCAAGAATGTCCATGTCCATATTGTCAAACCCAATGTATTAAAGGACCATTGAAATGTGCCAGAAGTGCCCTTTATAAAGTTGATGACTATGAAAATGATTGTCCTATTTGCATTTTTAAGAAGCACCAGCACATGACCAAAGAGCAAAATGCTTTAAATTATTTTTGTATTGTTTGCAAATCTAAAGCTGCTTCAAACTGGTTGTCATTAGAAAATTTATCAGTTAAACAGTATTGCCATAGCAATCAAAATGATATATCCTATTGTTGTGATAAAAATGGAAACTATTCACATGATTGCCTTTCATATTATACCAAGAATTTTAATAAGTTTACAAGTGAGGAAGACTTTAAAGAGAAAAATAAAAAGGTGGCTCAAGAAATTTTTTCCTTGCTACCTCACTATGGAATTTCTAAATGCAGTAGCACAGAGACTTTATGCAGTTCTGGACATTGTTTTGATTTGGGTCTGCAAGAATTCTACAGTATGTATAATTTTCAAATATATGTGCAATTGGCAGTATAGTTTGATGCACGACTTGGAAATTTTAAGTATTTCATTTGATTCTTCAGCAAGTTTTTACTCGTTTTAAGTTTATAATTTTGATTTTTGAATGTTCTTCCACTTCATTGAATCTTTTTTGTGCATGAGTAAAAATAAATTTGCATGCTTGATTTTTTTCTGATTTTCTACTAAGCATTATTGTTTATTTGTTCAGTTGTGGTTTTTGTTTTGTTCTATTATATATTGCACTTTATGTTTGCCTATAGATGTATCACTTTATTATGATTTTATTTGTATAATTATAAATGTATGACTTCTACAAATGTTACCATAACTTTTATAGATTTTAATTATTTTTATTGATATTTTTTAGTACTGTAAAAGACTTTTAAAATTAATATATTTGCCATAGAAATTTTTTAAAATGATTATGAAAAAATATTTGTATTTATAGACTTGTTAAAAATTAATAGATGTAATTTTTTCCAATTTTGATATATTTTCTCCTGCACAAAGTTAATGAATTAAAAAAAATATTATTGATTAAAATTTTTAATTTGTATTTCAATTCCATAAATATAATGAGATAGTATTTATGATTAAATTAAAAAAACTAAATTTAAAAATGAGTGCATGTAAGTGTTTAATATTAAATAAGAATTTAATTTATGCTAGGTTTTACAAAATATATATTGCATTTTCATCAGCCAAAGTTAGCCATTAATGTTTGTATAAAAATTAAAACATTTTTTAACAATAACTAAGAATAACTTCATGTGTTATTTTTCATACCATATTTTCCTGTATATTATCTGCAAGCCCTTTATTCATGTAAAAGAAAAAATTCACAAAATCAGCAACAGTGTATGATCTGCGGCAATTTTTTCAGTGAATTGTCAAAAATATGCAATATAAAATAGCAGTTCAATTATCCCAACTCCACTTATCCAAATTGCTTTCAGAATTTTAGAAAAATTAGACAGATATTTATTGCCTTTTGCTAAATAATGTTGTCTATGCGCACTATAACCCTTCCCTATGTAAAACTAGAGCAGGCACACTGCAAATATTATGGGAATAAGTAAAGACATTTCTTTCATAATATTTATATTTAGTTTAAGTAAAACATTAATTTGTGGAATTAATAATTCTTAATATTAATACAAAAGCCAATTTTATATTAATTTTATATTTTATTTAAGGAAGCATTTCTGATCCCATTCTTTGTGAAAAAGCTAAGATCTTAAAAGCTTGGCTGTTCATGCTTTTAAGTAATGCATACATAAATGCATGAAGAAATTTTAAGAATTTAATATGAATGATTTTGAATTTTAATGGGAAGCTGTGAAATACCCCTTTTTTTGATATGGAAGGTAAAAGCCCAAGAATGTTTTTAAAAAAAAGCTTCCCTTCTTTTATAAAATTAAACTCAAGTCTTGGATGATTGTACATTATTTATCATGTTGTACAATAAAATTTTCCTCTTTGATGTGAAAAAACACCAAAAATAACTTAGAAAAGAAGGCAATAAAGTGCTTCTGATTGTTGATAAGGCACAAACTCATCCTACCGAAAAATTATTGAAAAGGGCAAATGGTCAGTTTAAAGTAATCTTTTTACTGAGATATGTCAGAAATTGATGCAATCAATGGAACAGTTAGTTATTGAAACAATGAAACGCCATTACAGAAATCAAATTTTAATGAAACTTTTGGTAAGAAAAGAAAACTAACCAAAAAAAAAAAAAAACCCATAAACTACTGCACTTACATTGTGGCCGTAGCTTAAAGCTTGATTAAGGCTACCACATTAAAACCTGACTGGAGCAAGTTGAAAAAAAGAAGAAAAAGCTTGAGGAAAGGGAAGAGAAAGTAAAAGATGAGAAAGACATCACTTTAGGAATTCTGAAATATTCTTTTGAAAACTCCTAGATGTTTTTAAGTTATTAATTTTATGTAAGAATTAATTAAATGAAAGAAACATTATTTTCTAACTTCGCATTGGATACATTTTTGATTGTATTTTATTTTTACCTTACTTTAAAATGTTTGTTGCAATTTTTTTTTAAATTTGTTTTCTCTATAGCTTTTTATTTAAAATCTGCTGTATAACTTGCATGCTTTTGCTTCAATGTGATGGTATATGAACTTGAATATTTTATGAATGTACAGCTTAGGTCAAGAAAATATGCAAAATAATGATAGCCAATCATAACTGATATCTTTCCAAAGAACTGAATTTATTCTTGAAAGCAATTGGGCAAAAGTAATAAAAGCAGAAATAAGTCAACAAAATTATTGTATCATCTGTTATCTATTTTATAAAATAAACAAAATTTCTTTCAAAGTTTTTCTGATGGAGAAATTTTTTTATCAGATTATCCATAGTGATGTATAATATACACACCGAAATTCAAAACTTTTTTAACACATAATCTATGGATTATATACAGGAAAATATGGTTAATATATTAAAGGTAAATGCAATTTAATCATTGATTTAGAAATTTCAATATTTTTGAAAATAACACTGGTAAAGTTAATTTAGGAATCTTCAGTACATTCTAAATTAAAGCACCAATTTCTTTCTTATAAAGTCTAATTTAATTGATCATTTACATTTTTAACAAATTAGTGTAACTATAAATGAAGATTTTTGAATTTGATCCATTGTACCTTAAAATTTCTTTGAATTGAATTACTTTCCACTAAGCGTATAAGATGAAAAATGTTTAAAAATGAAAAAAATGATATTTATTGGATCATACTTTTGTCATATTCTATTTCAGTTTCTGTAAATAAAAATTAGTTTTCTGTTTTGAAATTGTATAAATTGATAGCAGGAAAAATACAAGATTGTCCATTCTGTAATTAAATAATGTTCAATGTTTCAGGACCTCGTCGAATGAGTGAACGAGATATTCCATCTAGAGTGATGACTGAGAATGGTCATGATGGGAGGTTGAATACAAATCCTAGCCACTTAATGCCTCCTCGTATGCAAAGCAGTAAAAGTGTACCCTCTTTAAATAGTAAGATTAAGTTTCTGCTTGTATTTTTTAATAATGAAGTTTTTTTTTTAAATGTGCTTTTAAAATTAGTAAACATTTTCTGTGTGATAAAGTGAAATTTATAAAATATAATTTAATTAACTGACTCACAAATTTTTCTTCTGGCACATCTTGGAGGAAACTACTTTTATTGAATATCCTAATTATGTTCAGAAGTAATTTTATATTGACAGACATCAAGAAGTAGTTCAATGGGAAGATAGTATTATGAAGTCACGTAATTTCTAATTAACTTGTTATAAAATTCTCTTAGAACTGTTTATCCGTCTATTTTTCTATGATAAGGAAAATTTTTAGTAATAAATATCACATCCACTTTATACATAGAATTTAATTTTATTTATCAGCCAATTGTAATTTATTTTATTTGTTCTTGATATTTATATATTAACATATGTACCACATATGCTAATCTTTACTAAGAAATTAATTTGCCAAATTTTTGCAAAAACCTTGAAATACTTTTTGTATTTTGTATCAGCTTCTTTCTCATAATTTTTATATTGCAAATAAATTTTAAGTAAAATATACCAAGTAAAATTTAAATGTAAAAAATTATGTGGAATAAGCTGATTTTAGATGTAAAAAGTATTTCAAAGTAAAATATACTAAATGAAATTTACTTTACTTTTGATGTTAATAATTACCAATCAAACATTGAAATAATAAATACTTATCTTTCAAATGCTGCAAATTGTTCTTTATTTTTGGTTAGTATAAAGTAAATATGTGGAATGTTATTTATTACTCTAGGCAATCATGAATCGGAACCAATGCGAGGGCAATCTAATGGTAGTATCCGTTCACAAGAAGTCTACAATTCTGCATATAGTAGAACATCATCTACTACTTCTATACCTAAAGCAAACGAATATTCAGATCAACATTCTCGTTCTAAGTCGGCAAACAATCTACGACATGAGATTCCAAATGATCCCAGATTGCATTTTCCTCAAGATGACCAGAATCCACCTCCTTATCCAGGTCCTCCAAGTAGCACCAATGGCCGATCTTCATCTCACTTGAATATTCAACAAACACAGCCACCTGTTCATCATCCTCCTCAAGTCCCATTGCCTGCATCTGCCATTCAAGAAGAAAGACATTATCAGAATATAAGTTTGTATCAGCAACCACCACAGCCTCAAATGGGGCAAACACCAAATCCTCATGGAGTACATCCAAGGTAACATTAATTTTAATATAACTATATAAACAGGTTTTTATTTAATCACAGGGAAATTGATATTAATTTATATTGAACGATATATTTATTTATTCATCACTTTTGCTAAAGTATGTTTTTACTGGAATGTATTTTAATTATATATTTTTATGAACAATATTTATTGGATAAGATCAGTTAAAATAATAATGAAATCAAGATTTTTGCTAAAATATAACATAAAATTTTATTAACTCATTTTCTTATTACTAGGTTTAATATGTTTGTTTCTTATTAAAATAATGAGTTATATATTATTACTAAAATTCATTAATCTAAAAATGGAGTTGTCTGATTTATATATTCTTGTATAAATTAGGCTGTTAAAATCTTTTGACCTTGTCTTATATATTATGACCCGACTTTTAATAAATGAGGTATATCCACTTGTAACATTTTGTAAAACATTCTCAAAATTAATTTAATAAATGAACTATAAAATATAAATAATTATTAATTAGCTGTTTCAAATAAACAAAAAACTGAGTTCAGTTAAGAACTGAATATAAGAAAATAAATTTAGTTTGTGCAAATTCAGATCTTATATTTAGGTCTTTTGTTTGTATCTAAAAACTCTGCTTATGTGAAACATTAATAATTCTAATATTTAAGGGATCTCACTGCTTATTATTACCCATTAAGATTTAGGCAAATGTTGTTTAGGAAATAAAAGTATATTGCAGTTTATTATAAGTTATCCTTAAGCTAAAACAACATGGATAAATGAAGAAAAGAAAGTGTAAAGAAATTTATATTAATTTTGTAGATTATAAACTTTAATCTGCTAGAATATTTCTATTTCTTTTCATTTTTTGGAAATTTTTGTTGCATAATGGTAAAATTATAGTTGTGAAGTTTTCTTCTGAGTAAAAGCAGAAAATTCTATCTCTCAGCTTTGTGAAACAATGTAAAATGTGTTTGGCAAGTACTTGGTCACATTTTTTAAAAAAACAATTTTTTTTTAAAAAATCAGATAATTTTGCTTGAAATTTTGATTCTTCATTTGCTTAGTTATTTAATGTCATTTTT
>JAPDSC010077198.1:24915-45236 GCA_026290005.1 Latrodectus geometricus | reverse complement strand
GTTATTAATTACTTATTAAATTGAAAAGAACTAAGAAGTATTTTGCTTACACTCACTCAGTTGATCACTCAATCTATCTTCAAATTCCTACATACCATGATATTAGTTTCCCTGAGAACATAAGAGCATTTCTAATGATAAATGTTCTTTTATATTTAATAAACTCAATATAGAGTACCCCAAGACATATAGGAATAGGTAGTTAAAATTTACACTACTATAGAATAAATGCAGGATACCCAATTGTATGAAAATATTGTATTAAGATAATATTTTATTCAATTCCTCATTAAGACTGGTATATATATATATATATATATATATATATATATATATATATATATATATATATATACATTTTTCATTCTATAACTGATGTCAGGAACATCTATCTTATCGCAATTTGATGACGTTATGAAAGCAAACGTTTTATATTCCAGAAACTATTTAATGACTGACTTGATACTATTCATAGTTTTAGAATCTGAACCGTATCATTTTTATGTAAATATGTATCATAATCTACCACGTAATCTACATACCATAATCTACATCCATAATCTACATACCATAATTTTTCACAAATTCATGACATATCTCTTCCAGAGAATTCAAGTGTAAAATTCTTAATAGGAAGTTACTTTAGAAATTTAAATTTTTTATTATTAAGTTTTTTAAATTTTTCTTAAACTTAATAAATTTGAGTAATATTTTCTGGAAGTTTTTGTATCGTTACATACTTTCTATAACTTTTTTAGTTTTAATTAAATCACTTAATTTGACGTTAATGAAAACTCAAGAGGAAAATGAATGAATTACTTGCATATTCTGAATTATTTACATATTATTTAAATATTCTTTAAGCATTTTTGTAAATCATAATTAGTTATTATTACATAAAAATATATTTAAATTCTGATGGCAGGTATTTCTTATTTTGTATTATTAATAATTAATTTTAAATCATACATATAACTAATTATGCCTTAAACCTAATTTAAGAAATTTTTCTAGTTCTAATGTTTTTGTTCAAGTTTATAACAATACGTGTATGATAGTTAATCATCATAATATAAAACGTAAGTTATTTTATTTTTTATATTAAGTGCATTTATGGAGTTCAGTGTAAAGGTGAAATGTAGACACTGACTTAAAACTAACTAATAACTTCAGAAAATAAAATTGAGTTTCAGTTTTAAAAAGAATAAGAAAGAAATGGTCAAACAAATTTAATATTATAAATACAGATGAAATAATACTTTCATTAAAATCTATTTAAATGTTACTCGTTATTTTCTTTTCTGCTGTCTGAAATCAAAAGTTTAGTTAATTTATCTGGTAATAAAGAGTTTTCAAGTGAATTTCCAAATTCGCTAACAGATATATATATATATATATATATATATATAACTATTTCAAGATATTTAAAATCTAAAATGAGTTTTAAGCTACATTTGGTATCATAATTAAATTATTGAACCAGATCACTTAGAAGTATGTCAACTGCAGTGTGACATTTTGCAAACTTATTAAATCTCAACCTATCTTGGTGAATTGGTTGTAGAATCCATTTTCAACGTATTATTTTGTCCTTTTAAGACTTACCGATAGCAAACAAAGTCTTCCGCAGTTTACCGTTATTTGTGTGAAGTACTGTGACATTCTAGTAGTACCACGACTTTATTTCTACTTATGCATATTGCAAGTAAATTATATCAATTGTGACAATATTCCGAATGTATTCACTACAAATATGTATAGGTTTTATAATTAAAACTGTGCATCGTGATGATACCAAAGGGAACATTTTAACAATGCACGTAATCATGAAAACTTGACTGGAGTGCAAATCGATCTGTACTATTCATTGGTGAACATTTTAAATGAAAGAGTGATTCGTCCCACATTTATGTATGGACTGGAAAATATTCGATTTGTCAATCACGATAAGTAAATCGATCATAGGACGATCTATATTTATCGTCCCATATATCCTAAAAGGATAATTTTTATGTTTGGAAAAGCGTTCAGAAAATTATTCGGGCAAACTCTAATATGCGTTAGTATAGAACTCTCAATACTCATAAACATAAAGATGACATATTTGATCCTAATGTATGCTTGTACTTTCCTGCCATTGAGAAAATTTTTTATGTTACAAGCAGATATTGTTCACTTTGGTGCATAAATATCTGAAAGAGAAAATATTTTTTAAATTAAAGCCTCAGCAAATTCTACTGAGCTTTTCCCAATTGAGTATGCATCAGATACTTTTGAAAGGAATGTTGCTTGTCTTGAACAACATAATCCAGTCTTTAATGGGAATCACTGTGTGATCAATATGAATTGTTACCTATACAGCTCATTGACAACACAAAAAGTGTCGTTAAGCTACTGAGACATTGGATCTGCCTGTCATTAATAGGAAAAATTTCATAAATTTCCCTAACAATAATATGATGTCCAAAGTTGAAAGGAATCTCAATTCCAAAGAATTAGGTAGGTTAAACGGATAGAAATGCTGCCACATTAGAAGCAACTGTATTGTAGATGTCAGATGTGAGAAGCAGTGTAATGACTGCAGTAGTCTCGAGCCACCAACATGTGAGAAGTTTACTTAAAGAAAGAAGCATTTGTTTCCAGTCAGTAGCAATGAACTTTCGGTACATGATTCATCTTATAATTATTAAGGGTTTATAATATCCTAACTTTTCATTTGGAGGTCATTAGCTTTGGATAAGAATAAGACATCGTTGCGACGACATCGATCTATGACACTCAACCATAAACAGTGTTATCTGAAATGGTGTCATTCATGAATAAGCTAGATCATTTCCAATAAAAGAGAGAATATCATTTTATAATCGAATTCTCCTTTCAACTTCAATATTGTAATATTTTATAATTGCTCGCAAGTACGTGTGCGGCATTTTACAGTCGACAGTTTTGTCTGGTTTCTGCCAGACAATGTTTTGTTTTTCAGAAACACAACACTTATTTGCATACTATTCGCTAACAAAACAATATCATCGAAGAGCTCATGTTCTCGACCAACTTGTTATGCTTACTTACCTTTCAACAAACCAAAATATTTAAGATGTTGAAGTAATGCATTGTCTATCTTGAGGTATCTCAAAATTCATTGAGTGGTAAATGCATTTGTGTTGAGGGATCTTTTACAGAAGGACATCAGTAACTTGTTTGACGCCATGCCTTACCAAATATCTATTTTATATCCTCAAATAGCGTTTTTTTTTTTTACTCTCAAAATTTACATTAAAATTTTCGCATTAATAAAATTTAGAGTTCTAAGCTTTTAATCACATTAGTTTATATACTCAAATATTATTTACATACAGAGTTTCTAAGTTCTGGCTTAACTCTTTCTTGCTTGCATCTTTGAAACAGAATTTATAGGTATTAAAATTTGACAAGCAAATTTTTCTTTGTTTCTAATCGCGGGCACACTTGAGTAATTAACCCATTTGCCGAAACAAGGTCGGAAACTGCTACTCATTTTATCGTTACCCGGTGGGCACCTGTGAACCAAGTCACGGAGGTACAAGTAGCATCGCCCACGCCACACCACCACAAACCCGTTTATAGGGCGGGCCACATTCATCCATCATCTGAGGTAAGGACAAGAAACACAGAGAGAGAAAGAGAAAGTACATCCATGCCCGACCCGGGATTCAAACCCAGGTCCTCCCCATCCGTAGTCAGGTACTCTAACCCCCAAACAGAGTGGGCGGCACAAGCAAATTTGATTGAATGATAAAACTTTTTCAATAATTTAAAATTTCCTTAATTTAAATTAAAATTAAAAGATTTAAAAGTTTCTTTAAAACAACTACTTTAATCTGAATCATAAGCTTAAGAAACAATATTCATAAATGGAAAATCTTTTATAAATTCTCCTCTATATTTAATTTTTTTACAGTGTTCGTATTGATATAGAACTCTTTCTGCAATCAAATCAAAATTACGCCTTCAATTAATGCTATTTATCATGGAGATTATTTGCAAAATTTCAGCTCTTTTATATTCCCTACTAGCATAAATGTAAAATCTCAAATACAAATGCTATACAGGTTAAATCAAAGTTATAGAGAAAAAGAATGAAAGATTTTTTAGCCTGTAGTAATATAAAATTATGATTTATACGCTTTCTATTAAGGAATTATATTTAACATATGAATATTTAATTCTGTTAAAGATTATTTATATATCTATTCTTCGGCATGGTGTTATGAAAGGATATTTAATTTTACTTGATGAAAGAAATGATGTAGTGATGTTGATTTTATTTTTGCCTTTGTATTGAAATAAATTTTCAATTTTAATTATTTTAAATATTTGAATACTGTGCACGAGTTGGTAAAATGTAATATATTTGAATAAACATTAAAAATAAGACACCATAAACTGAGCATTTAAACTTGATTTTGACAGTGATAAATTCTGAAGGTCGAGTAGTTTTCAAATTTTTTTTCTAACGACTGATTAATACACTATTTCACCAAATTTATCCGGGCACCCGTCTAAAGAAATGTATCTGGCAGGTGACATAATATGATATGTAAATGGAAGCTATAAAGTGTTGGCAGTAGTTTTCCAAGTCATGTTTATGCATTTATATGACAATGACTAAGTTAAAGGAATTCCTCAACTTTGATAATATCAATAAAAGATGATCTTTGCAAAAATCATTTCTTGAAACTTCGGTCATTCTTCAAAATGTCAAAAATCTAATATGAATGATATAATTATGAATAGGAAATCTCGTAAGTGTTACAGTGTGAAAACAGTAAAATAGTGAAATAGATGGGAGAAAAAAAAAAAAAAAAAGTAGCAAGCTGAAACAATTATTGAATATATCTGGGGAATTCTAAAGAGAGTAATAAAACAAAATAACAAGTTCTCATTTG
This sequence comes from Latrodectus geometricus, assembly GCA_026290005.1. Classification (NCBI taxonomy): domain Eukaryota; kingdom Metazoa; phylum Arthropoda; class Arachnida; order Araneae; family Theridiidae; genus Latrodectus; species Latrodectus geometricus. The sequence continues at coordinate 40,308 of JAPDSC010077198.1, read as the reverse complement.
TTGAAAATATTAAAAAAAAAAAAACCTGCTACTAGCACAAACACCAAAACTCATCAGGTGTTTGTGCTAGTGCCAAGATAATTCATTGAGAGCTCCATAGTCGGATTTGGATTATCTCACAAAACAAGCATCATTCCTCAGAGCATGTCGATTGCGATTGTACAAAGCTTACTATCACTAGATTATGAGTACATTGAAAATATTCTTTGAAACGATAATTTGTGATTTACTATCTGAATATAATATGGACCCATCTGGGTTTGGCAGATGCCCAACAACTCTTTTTAAATGAATACTTTGTGTTGATTGTAAAGTTTGGTAGTGTCAGATCATGGTGTGGGGATAATTTTTATATTTTAGCTGGGATCTCTTAGTTCCTGCGGTTTGAAACATGAATTGTAAGATATGCATGTCTCAAACCAGAATTTTCACATGGGACATGTATAAATATTCAAAGAAAAGCTGTTTTTCCAATTCTATAATGAATTGTCAACGATGACTCATTTCTCTTTCAGCATGAAAACTATTTCATTCACACATCGATATTGATACAGACATAGTTTAATGTAATAAGTGTTCAAAAATTAAACTGGGTTTCTTTGATCTTTATCTAATTTCCTTAGAGCATACTTAAAACGAATTAGAACGCAGATTACATAGCGTGTCAAATTGCCCATTTCCATTGTTAGCTCTCATTTCATTAGATAAAGTCACTCTCCAGATACTTACAGGCTGTCATCGTTGCGAAAGAGATAATAATATCATTTTAATATACGGCTCAGATTTCCCCGAATCTGTATCACTGAATGTTCTGATACTTTTGATCAAATGGTTGATTAAAGAATTACTTCTAACTTGAAAATATCGCCTATTTTTCATAAAAGTCATTGAGAAAAAAAAATACTTTTCTAAAATCCATTAGAATGATTGAAAGCAAAATTTTTTATCTTTTTACCAATTTTAAATTTATTTCTGCATTTCAGCTTTCGTTGTTTCTTTTTTTTAAAAATGAAGAACTTATAATTATAAATGTGACAACTTGATGAAAATAAAAGAAACGATGCGAATAATATTAGATTTTCAATTTTATTATTTTAAATTTTTACATATATCATACCAAAAAATTATTTTTGACCGTTTCAAGTAAATAATTTTGTAACTGTAGATTACCATAAGCATTTAAAGATAACATTTATATTGATAGCTGGAAAAATTATTTTAATTTTCCAGCTATTTAATCAAACTTCTTTTTCAACTATGCTAATTATGAATATAATTTTTTCAGGTTACATTTATTTATATTCTATATTTAGTTACTCAGAAACTTGATCCTAATTTTTAAAACTATATTAAGCTTTCAAACTACTTTATTGCCGAATCATTGCATTTGAATTTAGAGTGTTCATTTTGTACCGATTCTGAAGTCCAAATGCAAAAAATTCATAATCTGCAGAAATAAAAAGTTGCTTCTACAGATATTCATTTATTGCAGGAATATTTCTCTAAATTCATTAAAATTATTTAAATATAGCAAAAAGGTAGAACATATAACCAGTAAATTAAGTGAAATTTACGAAATGAATTTTAAAATTTAAGTCATTTAAAAATTGAAAAAACTCACAATAAATCAATTTAAATGATGTACCAACATGGCCAGCTTCATTGAGGGGTGTTGACCATATTTGTAAATGTAGAAGTAAAATAAGTACATAAATTTCATATTTTCTTTAATTCTTTTCCTTAATTCTGTCATTGCATAAAAGCCATACTTCGTGTCAATATGGTCAACTCCTCCCAATGAAGCTGTTCATGTTGGTATTTCATTTAAAGTGATTTATTATGAGCTTTTCGATTTTTCCTTTCGATCTGTATAATTATTTAAATGTGTGTGAGTGATTCAAATTTTAAAATCAATTTTGTAAATTTCACTTTTTATACTGGTTTTATATGTTCTATTTTTTTTCTCTATATTTAAATAATCTTATCTAATTGCTTTATTGTATTGATATTTGTTCTAAATATTAAACAATCTTCAAATATTTATTTTGTGGTATTTCTATTTAAGCTGCTTTTGTGCTGAATTTATTAACCGTACCATATTAACCATAAATTTTGTATTTATTTATTTCATATTATGCTATTTCTAATTAGTCTTTATATATTTATATATATATATATATATATATATATATATATATATATATTAAGTAAGTTACATTGAATAGATTGCCTATTATACTTAATTATTTAATATTGTATTTGCCTTTTCTATATTTGTATTTATTTCTTTATATTATATATATATATAACATTTTACTGCAATATTCAATTTAAATTTATGAATTTTTCTTCTCTTTATCAATACATGCGTTTAAATACAACATTAAAATAATTTAAGTTTTGTAAGACCTTTACTGTATTTTGTTTTACACTGTAGCAATCTCTATATAATGTATCACCCATTCAATACAATATGGAAAACATACGACTTTTAACCATAATAATATTCATATCTGATCTAAACATGAAAGATTTAAACTATCCTATAAATAAAATGCTTCTTAGAAATTATTTTTGTCTCAAACTTCTTGTTTATTTAACCTAGGAACTTAGAGCATTGTGAGATATATAAATAATTAATAAAAATTTGAGTTGGGAAAGAATATTTAAATAAATATTTATATTTTATGCTAAGAAAGCAGAAATAGAAACAAATGTAATTATTAACAAAAATAGAGTATAACAGAGGAAACTGTAATCATTTTTCATAAAATTTTTCTTTTGCATTTACAGGAGGAAGAGAGGGTCACGGATGAGTTGTTGTTGAAAGGAGAATTAATTAATTAAATTTAAATTTTTAATTTTGCATTAAAAGTTAGTATACTCTATGCATTAATAAAAGTTAATGCATCACAAAAATATACACCTAAAGCGTTTGTTATTTTTTATTCCTAATTATCGGGTCACAATCTTCCATTTCCCAATACCGAGGGAACCCATACAATGACATTTTGAGTAATAGTTTCCACTTATTATTTCTTTGCGTGGTGTATTGTGGAGCAGCCACACCTCAATTGTCTCAAGTCGTGTGAAATGCTTACTTTTTCCTGTCATGGTAAAATAGGGCTTTTTCCTGAAGACTTAAGTACGCAGAACAATAAAATAAAGAACAGGCCAATTTGATTAATCGCCAAATTATGACAACCCTGTTTTAAGCACGGCCCTAATGCTTCTGTATTTATTCGTAGCTTGTGATCACTTGTCTACCATAACGATGTTGGGCGTGACCAGTGTTATCAAAGCGCATGCGTAGTTTAGATATGAAAAAAATAAATGAGAAAGGGAGGGAAGAGAAACTGGACGGACCAAATTATGGGCATTCAGTAAAACTCTTTTTATTTTTAATTGTTCGGTATGTGTTTTGAATGCGAAATGCTAGTTAGGAGAAAAAATTTCGCAAAACCGAGGCCGAAGTCATAAGCAATTAAATAGTAGCTGGCTTATAATGACCTTTTTTCTCTACTGAATTATTTTGGGAATCGTCTGTGTCACATATCGCTAATTTTTCTTAAAAAAACATTTCGTTTACATTTTTTTATTAAACCTTAGAATAAATAATAAAAAATCTTGAACATTTTTTTTTAAATTTGCTCTTACCATGTTGTAAATTATAATTTTCAGAATGCACGCCATGAATTACAACTCTAATTTATGTATAATTTTTAAATGAATATAAATTAGCACATTTCCTAACACTTTTTAAAAGTAAAATACAATAAAGGCTGCACTTGATTTAAATTTTCTTTCGGGGTACTCATAGAATACTCACCTAAAAGCACACTTTCATGCCCACGCACATGAACATTTATGAGCATGCACACACGCATGTGCATGTAAAGGGATGCATATAAACATAAGTATGTGTGTTTGGCACACCCCCCAAAGACTTAATCTCTTGAAAAATATAAAACTATAATAACATAAATCTATTTTAACATAGTGTTATATAATTATTTCAGTAATAATAATATATTACAAGAGTTAAATGATTATTATTTCTATAATCACATGATATAGTATAGTGTAGGCTCATTTATGTTATAATGAAATAGTATATATAATAAGTTGATTTACATAAAGGAGCCTTTTGTGAAAAAATTGACAATAATTTGAATACGAGCAATTCCTAGCTATTTTTCCGTAATATTAATTTTAATAATTTCTTTTGTAGAAATATTAATAACTTTGTAAAAAAATATTTTATAAAAATGATTCCAAACTATTAAATACACAACTGTGAGTTCATCCTACATCTTTTACATATTTATATTATATTTATTTAGTTACATTTTTAGACGTCATATCTAGAGATTATAGAGAATTCTATTAACTGAAGCACGGATACATTGAAAGTACTAGTACGATTCATAAGAAAATAAACTTTTAAAATTTCAATCAGTTTTGTTCGTTACGTAAAAAGTTTTGCCTTTATAGAGAACATCTGTTTTTAATAAATATAGTTTTTCAGTTATTTAGAAGTTATCTCACTATTATGTATAACAAGAGTCTACGTTGAAGATTAATTATGCACAGATTTATTATTTCCAAAAATGCGTGCAAATTATAGATAAGATGTATACATTTTTGCAAACCTGAACTTTTTTTTATCTACTTTTAAATTAAAGTTTGAAAAGATGATAAACTAATAATTAAATCTACACTTATGTTAATATAACCCAAATTATATAATTTTTATTAATCAGATCTTACATCTAGTCTACTAATTCAGTATAGTTATTTGTTTTCTTTTTTTTATTAAATTGCTATTTTGATTCTGATGAATGCTTAAAATATTGAAAAGTTAATGAAACACATATATAGGCATTTCTAGAAAGTTCTGTTGAATTCAAAAGAATCGCTTAATTTTACTTAGAATCATTACATGATAAAATTATATCTCATGTTATTGTAGTCTTGATTAACACACACACACATCTGTATGAATGTTTCAAAATGTGATATAATGGGGGAGGAAATTAAGTGATGAATAATTTACTATCAACTCTTCAAAATTCACACTTTTATCTATTCTGAAAAATTGTATATGTAAGGCAGAAATGACTCATGTATCTTACAATACACAATATTATTACTTTTCTTTCATCACTTTGAAAAAAATTATTTGAAATTTATTTATTACACGAAGTGTATTTTAAACATCTGCATAGTCAGAGTTAAAATATTTCAAATTTTCTAAATTTAAACCAAAAACATAAAAAGACACGGATTTAAAGATATTACTGCTAATTGGCCATTTTGTAATTACAAAAAAATATACTAGCACTGAAAATAATATTTTTTCTCTACACTAATTACTTCGCAGTATATTATTATTTAATACACTTTTTTCAAATGCGAAAATCCTCGAAATCCAAACTTCTCATTCAAAGGCATTAAATCAAGTTTGTGTGGTAAAAAGCAAAAAATAAAAATCCCTCAGTTGACATCTTTCCCTTTTTAGTACCCCGATCATCAAGACAAGAAGTTTGGTTTGATAGATCATCCCGTCATTTGATCCACCGTCATTTCAGATTTCCCAGTGTGTCATTTGGACAATTACCGTAGCGACGACGACATACACGGACACCGTTTAGTGTCAAGCCCCCGGTTATCCTTTTGGCAATGATTCTGCCGCTTGCTACTCTTTCCATAGTGATTATGCATCCCTCCACCCCAATCTACGACATCCCCCACCCTCCATAACGCCACACCATCTTCTCTTGACGTATAAATCTTCAAAATGGAGAGACATAATGGCTTTGCATTTATGCCGTTTCTTAGAAATCTGTTTTGAGTTATTACTGCTGGTGGAAAATTTTTGGACACTCCATAAATTAAAAGATATCCAGGTGTAAGACTAATTATGCCAGATCGTTATTTTTTTTCATACAATTTTTAGTCATACAATTGTAATATCGCTCGATAAGTTAAGGGAAAATTAAAAACCAGGAAGGGGATTTTACCTTTTTTTTATATATAAGGGGAAATATGTAGGCCTTTGGGAATAAAGTTAAAAAAAAAAGTTTTCTTGAATTACTTAAATGCGTTGTTATTTATTCTTTGAAAAAATGTGTATTTATTTGATATCACCATTTGCTTGGTATTAAATTAATATGATTTAGATAAACGAAACTGCCTGCGTTAACATGGATCCACTCAAGCGTAGATGAATTCATATTAGAATCTTGGTACACACTTTGCTATCGAATCTCACCATTTTGTGTTTGAATCATCGATGAAAAGTGAGAATAATCATCAGTATTTTATATCTTTTACTCTTATTTAACAATTATTTATTATATTATAATCGATAATAAATTATTTGCTGCAAGATGTTCCATTAGAATGTCAGAAAAAATGAAAGCAATAGTTTATAAGTAATTCTAACTCGCCATTAGTATGCAAATTACAAAGGGGGTTAAGAGCTCAGAATATTTATTCGAACTATTTAGTGAAATTAACTTCATCTTTTTGTTGTTTAAAACCCACATCCCCAAAATCGTGAAAATTTTTTGTCACATCCAATATAATATATAGCAAAACGGTTAAAATATTTTTAATTTTTAATGTTAGGGTGTTGTTTCTATGATGAATAAAATAGTTAGCTTTGTGAATAGCAAAACATTTTATTGAGTGTATTTAAAGATGAAATAATATGCGGGCAAAACGCAGATTAAATCTTAATGCACCATCATTGTAAAGAAAGTTGCTATTTAAATATCAGTGGGACTCTAATTCTAATTTGGAAAAATCCCCGGGCATGCAGGTTTGAATATTTTTTAAGATATCACATTAAAAAATTAATTTTAGCATGCATAGCAATTTAATCTACTCCGAAGCGTATTTTGTTAAATATTTACAAGATTCAAGTACTTCTATAAAATAACTTAATCTAATACACTCACTTTTATTTGTATAGGGTACAATACGATGTTGCACTTCTGCTTTCTGAGCATGCGTGCTTTTCAGAACATTTCTGGGTTTTCTTTCTTGCTACATGGGAGTATAACTCTTTGTGTAAATTACCAGGAAGGATACAATGCATCTCTGTTCAAACGTCTTATAATAATCTTCCACTGTTTGGTTGTCCAATATGATTTCTCAAAATACATTTAATTTATTTAAAGTATAATACTATTTGAAAGCAGTTTTAAACTTTATATACATAAAAAAATTTATGCTCTGGTGTTTTATATTCATAAAAATAAGCATGCAAATCTGAAATTCAAGAAAATTGCATGCAATAAGCATTAGTACTGCAGATTTTTCTTTCAATAATTTTATATGTGTATATAAATAACTCTTTACAGCGTTCGCGAATAGTTAAAAGATTTTTTCTTTTTTTACATATTTTCACATCACGTTTGCTTTAGAATTTCGTGACACGTTAAACGCTGCACATATTCAGTAAATTTACTGTCTCATTAAATGAAAACCATTAGTAAGGTCATAAACCGAGAAAATTTCTGTTTTAATTTTAGGAATTCATTGGTTTATTTATGCAGTAAACCTGACCTGTGATAATTTGAATATTCGCAGCAGTACTATGCGTGTTAAAGGAAATATTTCAATAACCTTAATTATTGATATTTAACTTTCATTTTTCCAGAAAAGCTATTATTAAGAAATATAAAACTTTGCTATGATTAAACGAAATAAAAAAATACATATCGACTAATCATTTATGACTACTAATGAAAAACTGCATATTATATTTTAAATTAAAAATCTTAAGCAGTTTGGTGTGTTGGTTTTAATGGTAATTATATTTCGTTAAAGGAAATTCAATTTTAAAAGAATAAAATTAGGAAATATACGGTAATGTCTTTTTACATTCTATAAATGAAAAATAAAAATTAAATTAAACTAAAATAAATTTTCAGAAGATATAATTTGCTCATCTGCTTTGGTACGCCAATACGGATTGGAAAAAATTTACTAAGATAGTAAAAAGCTATTTATAAATTATACTAATAGCTAAAATTTTTTCTACTTAAAATTTTAACTGTTGAGTACAGTCAATTACCATAATGTAATTTTAATAAGGAACTAATGTTGAAAAAAAGGGATATTAGTAATACTCTTCTTGTCGAATATTTGTTTAAGTGCATGCTTGGGAGAGTTCTAGTGATACCTCTATTGCGATACGTGATTTGAACAAGCTATTAAAAAACTCATTTAAATCAGTCTAGTTTGGAAATTTTGAAAAAAAAATTACAACTGGATCAAATTATAAACTATTTATAATTTTGTTTTTATTTTATATCCATTAGTAATGTTTTTTTTTTTTTTTTTTTTTTTTTTTTTTTTTTTTTTTTAAATCGAATGGAATCTTACTCTAAAGGAGTGATTTTCTTACTTCAATTTTTAAATTTTTTAGATTGGTTAAAACTCAACCAATCTTAAAAAATTCAAATTAACTCTGACAGGAGATAGGAGTAAATTCAATCTAATCGGAATCGAATCTTTCTCTCTCACTTAAATGACAAAAACTATTTATTTAGTGTTGTTAACGAGTTTTGATAATTTTGAAAAAACATTCGATTTTTTAAGAGAGAGTGTAGTTTTAAATGTACTGCTAATGTTAGAAAAAATTACAAGTTAAAGTCACTCACTGTAAGTCATGAAAATTTTATTTAAGAATTATTTTAAAAAGGAAAATTCATTTTCTTAAAGAACACAAAATATAATTCCCCCTCCCTCTTCCCTTTAATGATATTTAGAAGAAAAAAAATTTTTTTCTTATATTTCTATATTCAAAAAATAGTCAGCATCTAACTAAAGCAGATTAGGATGTTGTTTTTCAAAATTTAAAAAAAAATATAAGATATATGCATAAATTGGGAAGAAATATTGATTTAATTGCAACACATTATCCAACTCTAAATATTATGAAAAGCAATTCATAACTAAATAAAATATATCTGCTTTGATAGTCACCTAAATAGTAACTTAAAATAATTTTCTTATGAAAAAGATCTTATTTTAAAATGTGAATACAAATTATTCCAATTTAAAGATCAATTTGTGATGAAAAGTTAAAATAAAGTGTTATTAAATTTCAGCAGAGAGAGAGAGATAATCAGTCTATTATATATTAAAAGCTATTTTAATTTAAGATCTGTTAATTGAATTTAATATAAGATTGTGTGTCTTATACAATTCGAAAATTTGATTAAAATGTCATTAGATAAATTATAGCTATTATTTAAATTGCAAACCAAATCGGATAATTAAGAAAAGCGAATTCAGTGAAATGAAGTAAAAATGTGTATGATGCATTACGAAATGGAGAAGTTACTTAAACTATATGTTTTTAAAAACATCATATGTGTGTGCTTTCTGTGTGACTTGAATCTCATTATTCAAATTACTCATGAGAAAAAAAATATAAGTAAAATAATGCTGATTAAAAGAAAGTATAGTTAAATAGTAAACTTTAGAAATAATATGCAAGAAAAAAATTGCTTATTAAAATTTTAGATTTTGGTGGATATTATCCTTTGGGAATAAATAAAAATCTTATTAACAAGAAAGGAAGAATAGTCAGGAAAAATTATGCCACAAATTGCTGCAAATTTTATGACTGTAAGAAAATAACCCAAAAAGAGAAAATTCACACATATCTTTTTCAAGCAATTTATATACTTTAAGCACATCATCAAAATAAATAGGAAAATCTATATCTATTTACTAATCTTTTTTTTTTCATTATATTTTAAGGAAATCACTTTCAGCGTATTGAGATTACCTCATTCAAAGTAAGGCAATAAAGATGAAGTAGGACAATAAAGGTAGTCTAATAGTGTGGTGTAAAGATGCTTTAGCCGACATTACTATTCAATATTAGTCTTGAAAATAAAAAGAATAAGATTTTGGTATTCAAAATATTAAACAGAAATACATATAAAACGAAATACTGTTGATTGCTCACATATTTTAATATATAAAATTTTACTGACAATTTTCAGTTTATTAAAAAATTACGTTTCAAAATTTTTAATCGAAATGATTGTTATAAGAAGATCATAAAATAAGATCTTTATTAATAAGCTTAATTCATAATAAGAAACTTATTAATGATTCGAAAAATGTTTTAATTACAGTATTTATTAAAATAGTTTGCAATAAAATAAATCGGATTAGGTTAAAAATGTTCTAAAATACTATAAAAGGAATATTCAAAATTAATTATACCATATGATTTGTAAGTATTGAAAAATTATATGTTTTTCAAGAATGAATAATATTTCAAATGTATATATATGTACATATATATATATATATATATAATATTTATATATACATATATATGTATGTATATGTGACAATAAAATTAAATAATTTATCAACAATTAAACGGCAAAGCATGGTACTTTCATTTAATAAATAAATTTGTTTATCATAAAAAATAATATACATTTAAAGTTCAATGAAAATAAAGATAGTATAATACATTTACAGTTTATAAATATTATTTTTAATTATATGTATAAGAATATTCTATCTGAAAATGAATGTTTTCTTAAAAGTGAAGGAAATTTGAATTGAAGACTACATAATTTTACCTTTAAATAACTTGAAAATATCTCAAAATTAAGCTAAACCTAATCGAATTCATTCAAATTTTGTTTACTGATAGACTTAAGTAAACACATCATAACTACAACTAAATGTGTACGTAATTTCAATTTATAGTAAAAATATTTACCACTTGGGTTTATAATTTTCACACCGATATTTATAGACCATGAAAAAGCTTCCAAAAAAAGAGGCATAAAGTAAACAAACTTCTAATTTAAAAACTTGTAAATAGAGCTAAAAAATCATTTATAGTTTATATGAGATTTTAAAACATGAGCATCAGAATATAAATTGAATTTACATGGCTTGTCAGGAAGAAAATTCATATTTGAATCTACATAATTCCTTTTAATTAATATGATGAATTTCCATCTATTACTTCAACATTTCTATTCCCTTTTAACATTTATCAAAATTAAGTCATTAATTTAGTAATAAAAAATATTTTTATTTATGACTATAAATTATTTCACAATATCATTGACATAAATCTTTCATTAGATAATTTAATTCTAAAAAAAAAGAAGTATATTTATATTTTTTATAGTTATCAAAATAATTCTAACCAGATATTTTGTGTGGTTCATTTAATCAAATGAGCTTCGAATCATAGGTTATCGATAGTTAAAAATTATATGATAAGCATGATTGTAAATAAGAAAATTATTATGAGTACAACTGACTTTGAGAACATATCTGATGAGATGAAAAACATGTTTTCTGAAATAAAAAACACTAACTCCTTTAAATACAAAAAATCTCATTAAATTAAAAAAAAATTATTTTCTTCAAAGATTTGAGAACGCATATCTTGTTTTTTAAGTATAACAATGCTCTGTAAGAAATTAAGTATAACATAATTTCTTACAGAGCATTTCTTTTTTTCATAACATGCAAAATATATTTAACTATGCTCAAGAATATTTGGAAATATCAGTGATTATCTGTTATTATTAATTTATGATAAATTCTGATGATATGTATTTTCAATGAATGTAAATTGTATAAAAAAATACTCATTTTTTAAAGTAAAATAAATTTTCAAAAATATTTTAATTAAATAGCAAATTAGTGACTGCAAAAGATTAAAGCGATTTTTATAAATTAGTTGGGAATATTACCAGTATAATTTATTTTCCTAACAATTTGAATCACTTTCATCAAAGAGTTTTAAAAAAATAGTTAAATAATAACAGACATATTATATTAGTTTTGTTTTAATACAAAAAGAATAAATCAAAAATCATTCACCTTTAATATCAAAAGACGTGAAGAATTCCTGCTGATAATAATAATAAATAAAAAAGAAAAAGAAAATAAAAGTTTTATTTCCAAGCCTTAAATTTATAGATGACTATAATCTTAACACATAATTTATTTATTTCATGAAATTAAATTCTTTAATAAGATTTAATTTACTTTAATGAAGTACATCTACAACTTTTTCAATATTGTTCTTAAAATTCATAAAATAATTATTATAATAATTCTTGTGTCGCATTAAAAAATGTGAAACACTAAAAACTCTTGATTTGTTTTAATAACAACCTGTTTCTAAAAGATAAAAACAATTTAAAGACCGTTTCTAATTTCTCTCATATTTAAAATATAAATTGTTATTTTAATTTTAATTACTGAAACCATTTGTGTAATATAATATTTATTTTATTTTTGTCTGTGATTCTAATTTCAAAGTACCTAGAATTAGATGCCTTACTTCTTAATTAACTACTTTTAGAGGTTTTTTTATTAAAATTCCATTCGTAAATACAGCTAAATATATAATACATTATCAGAACTATCATTTACTGAATAATATTCTGTTCTTTTACAGAAGATTTTACTTATGCTTTGTTTGATGAGTTGTAATTAAATAGTTTTAATTTATTTATTTGATTGATTAGTAAGGTTGAGAAATTGTGTATTTATAACATACTGTCTTTAAAAATCTCACTAACATTCGTTTTTTTTTTTTTTTTTTTTTTTTTTTTTTTTTTAAAATTATTATTCGCTAATTTTTTTTAAACTAAAATCTCCATCTCAGTGTGTTATCATGTACATTAGCATATGCTAATGTAAACGATAGCACATTGAGCTAGAGCTCCCTGTAACTTACCCGATAAGTATCCTAATAACATTTTTATTGGGCTCATTGTAAAAATTGTTACATTTAGTATACAATTCTACTTAAGTGTTGAAGCAGCATAAATTGGATGTAACAGTATATTTTAATTTAAAAACAAATTTTTGTATAAGTTTTAGTTAACAATTAGTTAACAAATAGGTAATATAATTTCTTATGACTTGAAAATGTAAATTAAATTTAATGGTTAACACAAATGACTTTTAAATTTTTGCCTTTTCTGTATTACATTTTTAAACATTTACTTATTTCAGACATTAGAGGAATATATTTCTGTATTTCCTTTTTTTAGAATGCTAATGCTATCTAAAAACATCAGCAATTGATTATTTCATTTTAATAAAATATAACTCTAATTATTATGTATGCAATTTTATTATTTAAATTTAAAAACAGTAAATAGCAATTATTTTTAAGCATGTTAAAAAACTGCATAAAAATAAAAAGTTTAAATTTTAAATCGTTGGAAATGTCTGGAGAATTAAAATTGTGGTGTTCATTTTTTTTTTACATTTTCAGTTAAAATATTCATTTTAAATCTTATACTAAATAAACAATACTAAGAACTTTTTGCCTTAATAAGCAAATAATACGATAGAAAAATGTGATATTTCATAGTGAACATTAATAAAAGATTGATTTATATATAGTCTAAGAATATACTTCTTATTAACATATACGATTACGATATTTACTCCAAAATTACTTGGATTGATATTTCTTGTACTATTAGAATATATTGATTTTCTTTCGTTAAAAAAAACTACCAAAAAATGTTTTACGCTCTTCTGATTCAGAAAAATAAAAATAATTCAGTATTGAAATATAATCATATTTAAAATCATTAGCTGTAAGAAATAAAACAGCGAAAATAGTTATTAAACGAAATAAATCATTTTTATTGAAGCTTATAAATTCATTAACGATTTTTTTGTGCAATAATATATAATTTGTAATATTTAAAAGGAAGAAAATCTATATTTTATAGAATGGTTACCGATAATGTTAATTGCACGAAACTATTCAAAATTTTAAAATCAATTATAAAGATATAAGGCGCACACAACTTAAATTCAGCCATAATCAATATTTTAATCGACCATATAAACATGATGATATATGAATTTCTATCATTGATTTGAACTATTTATTTACAATACACTCACACACACACACACAAAATTTCTAACAAACGTGACAGGAAAATGATTAAAATTTGATTTCTATCATAGCATTTCATTTCAAACATAAATATTTGAGAGAATTTATTAAATATTTAATGCAGATTTATAATTTTATAACTTACTAATTTATAACTTTCTTATTTTATAACTTTTGAATTTAAGTTTATTAAAAATAATTTAAACCAATTAAAATTTTTAATCAAGTAACTTAGTTCCCTCAAAGCATTCGATTCATATTGGAATATGTAAATTTCTGACAATTTAAGAAAATATTTCTACAACTTTGAAGCATTTGTTATTGGTACTTGTACAAGTATATTAAAGGTAAAAAATCAAGTTGTTAAGAATAAAATTAGAAAATATGATTATTTATAACTTGAATTTAAAAGAATATAAATTTCAGAAAATGAAATTAGCAAGTAATCCAGTTTCCTTTTGCAATTTGTTCTTTTAAAAACAAAGTCATTTTCCATGGTTTAATGTAAGAATAACATGTGCAACAAATATAATTGATTTATTCTTTGCAAAAATTACTGCAAACTAGATAAGGAAATTCAGAATAAGGGAGAATTTATAGCATTCAGTTCATCGAAAAAATACTAAAATTACTTAAAAAAATTCCAACTGATAATATGAATAGAATAACAAAATAATTAATGAAATGAGCTTAATTAAATTAACTATTCATTCTTGTAAAAATTATTCAGTATGAATACTTTCTTTTTTATTAATAAAAATTATAGTATGAAAATGCATCATATATATTTAAGAGTATGTAAGTTTGTTTTTTGAAAATAATTCCAAGAAAATAACAACTTTTTTTGTAACTATACACTAATTTTAACTAAAGTTATTTAATTTCAGGAAAGAATATCCACATTATTTTTAAAATCACTTTACATAAAATAATCTGAAGAAATTTAATATTTTTTTTCACCAAGAACGTAAGTTAAATCATACACTTATAATAATAATTATTATTATAATTGGTAAAAATTATTTTTTTTTATCTTGTTTAAAAATGAATCAATTTCTTGTTAAAGTGATAAACAATAAAGACATCTTTTGCCCAAATATGGCAAAAACAATGAAAGTATTTGACTAGAAAATATAAACAAGTACAATTGTTGAAAATTATAAAATAAAAATATCTTAAATTATTGTAATAAAATTGTTGAATGTTTATTCTAAGCGTATATAAATGCAATAGATTAAATGGTAGTAAAATAAAATTATTTGAGAGAATTCCATAATAACGAGATTTAACTGAGACATATGAAATTCGGCATTTAAAGTGATATTCATTCAAAAGAAAATATTATACAGTCAATAAAAATGGAAGAAGGGAAAGAAAAGAAGAAGGTGAAAGAAAAGCTATATTGATGTATTTGACTAAAGCAAAATAAGAACACTTAGATGGAA